>JAODAL010006567.1:32500-132230 GCA_025379985.1 Phyllomedusa bahiana | reverse complement strand
ATGGGAATTGCTCATTGGGGGGCCGCCCATACCCGGCGCCGAAGAACCTCCCACCTGATACCCGGTTCTATTGGTGGCCAGAGCTTGAAAAGGATGTTAAGGACTTTGTTTCGTCTTGTGACTCCTGTGCCCGCAACAAGACGCCATGTCCCAAGCCGGCAGATCTACTACAGCCCCTCCCCATCCCTACTCAACCTTGGACCAACATTTCTATTGACTTCATAACTGACCTCCCTTCGTCGTCTGGCAACACCATTATTTGGGTGATCACGGATCGCTTCTCCAAGATGGCGCATTTCGTCCCGTTGCCAGGCCTGCCGTCTGCCTCCCGTCTGGTGGAGCTATTGTTCCTCCCGGTGTTTCGTCTGCATGGACTCCCTCAGCAAATCGTCTCGGACCGGGGAGTTCAGTTTGTCTCCAGGTTTTGGCGAGCCCTGTGTAACCAACTTCAGGTGAAGCTCAACTTCTCTTCTGCCTACCACCCGCAGACGAACGGTCAGGTAGAGAGGGTCAACCAGGTCTTGGGATGTTACCTTCGCCATTTCGTCTCGGCGCGTCAAGATGATTGGTCCAACTTGCTGCCATGGGCAGAGTTCTCTTATAACTCTCTTGATTCTGAGTCCGTGGGGGTCTCCCCCTTCTACATTGTGTATGGCCTGCATCCCCACCCTCTCTCTCTCCCTCTAGCAACCTCCTCCGAGGTCCCGGCGGCGGACGCACTAGTGCAAGATATGAAGGCCATCTGGTCCCAGACCCGTCAGTCTCTGCTCCGCGCTTCCGAGCGCATGAAGACTCAAGCGGACAAAAGAAGAATTCCTCCTCCAGTTTTCTCCCCAGGTGACAAGGTGTGGCTCTCGGCTAGATATGTCCGCCTTAAGATGCCTTCTCACAAACTGGGACCCCGTTTCCTGGGACCCTTTGAGGTCATCAGTCGCATCAACCTGGTGTCCTACAAACTCTGGCTCCCTCCTACTATGAGAATCCCCAACTCGTTTCATGTCTCCTTACTGAAACCCCTGGTCCTTAAACGCTTTTCCCAGAAGGCTGTTCCTCCTCCGTCTGTGGCCGATGCGCCCAATGTCTTCGAGGTCAAAGAGATTCTGGGCATGAGGAGAACTAGAGCAAAAAGATACTATGTAGTGGACTGGAAGGGGTACGGTACTGAATAGAGGTCTTGGGAGCCGGAGGAGAATATCTTGAACCGCAGCCTCATACAGAGATTCCTCCAATCCCGTAAGAGAGGGGGGGCCCAAGAGGCACCTAGCGGAGCCCCGTCCCGCACGTCGGGTTCGTTGTCCGCTCACTCCCCCGTCCCCGCTGGCGTTCACTTACTCGGCCACGCTCCTGCTCAGCCTGTCTCCGTCTCAGCCCCTAGGGCGAGCGCACGCCGGCAGTTTGAAATTTAAAGGGGCAGTGCGCCGGTCATTGGTCATTGCCGGGCACTGCTCCTATTTAAGTCCGGCCTCTTCCTGGCGGCCTTCGCCGGATCCTTGGTGTATATCCAGTTGGAGAAAGCCTTCCTGTATTGTCTAGTCTGCCTATCCGTGTACCGAACCTCCAGCCTACGTTTAAACGACCACAAACCTTCCCGCCAGTCCTGACCTCCTGCCTTCTACGTTTACAAACCCAAGCCCCCCTGTCCTACCTCCTGCCTGTCCCATACGAGCCTGCCCCCCGATTCGGTACCTCGCCTACCCTTCCGCCCCCCCGCAGGCAAGCCCCCCCCGTGGAAGTGCCCGGGTAGACCCCCCGCCGCTGCAAGACCATCCCGCTTTGGGGCGGGTTGGTGAATCTTAACAAAAAAGGGAAAAAATTTTTTATTTCCCCTAAGGGGGTTTTTACATGGCGAAGGTTTTGATTGCAGCAGAGATGTCCGTCCAGGTTTTTGTTCAGTTCTAGGACCATTTTTGGCCATTGACCATGTATTACAATGAATAAATTTGAACGTGTTGTGAAACTTTTATTTGTAATATATATATATATATATATATAATTTATTTATATTTAAAATATATCATATATTGTGGCCGACCGACCTCAGACGGTCGCAGGATTCTGCCACTAGGTGGCGAACAGCAGGAGATCTGCTGCCGACGTGCCACCGAAATCCTGGATTCGGTGGGGGAAGGCAACCATTTGGCGTCAGTAACCATAGGTTACTGACGTGTATTAGTGTGCGTTTATGCGGCTTTTGATGGGTTGCCTTTCCCGGGACGGCACAGCGTTGGGTGGGAGGCCGTCCCCACGTTCCAGGCCAGGTTCGGTTCCGGGATTTACCAGGCATATAAAAAGCCTGTCTCTGCGGGTGATCGGGGGGGCGTGGTTGCTACCAGAGTGGGGGAGCAGCAAAGGAGCTGGAGAAGAGGCTCTGGCCCCAAAGAGGCTTAGGAGAAGCTGGGTGCCATTGGATACTGGCAAGTGTTGCGTTGGTGGTAATGGACGCTAGGTCCAGTCCACGGCTAGAGAGGGACTTAACGTGATTTTGTCAGTGGCCAGACGGCCTGGGTTTTTATTTGTTTTGTTTGTTTGCATGTGCCTCAATAAAAACTGGCTGAAGCCAGTGTTAACTGGAGCCCAGTGTCTGTGGGGCCATTCCGCCTACAAAAGACGGCGATCCCAGAGCTGAATAACCCCCGGGCCGGGCCAAGATGGTGGCCGAAGGTATGTAAGGTGTTACAATATATATATATATGTGTGTGTGTGTGTGTATATATGTGTTTATGTGTGTGTGTATATGTATATATATGTGTGTGTATATATATATATATATATATATATATATGAGTATACATATATATTATATCTATGCTGTATTTTTTTTCTATGGATTGTGTAGGACCTACAGTGCATCATTCTCCACTTTTTTGTCTAAAAAATGCAAACCACACAAAAACCGACCAAAAACATTAACTAATTTTCTGCATGGTTCCCATTGACCTCAGTGTTAATTTACTGTCTGGAAACCAAGCACAAGAATGAACATGTTCTAAGTTTTTCGGAACACTAGCAGCCTGAAAAAACATCGGGCAGAAAATCTGTTCAGTGTGGAATGCAGAATGGATTTTATATTAAAGTCTATGGAGATGATCATCCCGGCGGAACTGAACGAGACCCTGCCTCCTTCTCTAGACCTTGGCCACCCACAACTTGATCCGACAAGCGCTCAATTTTCGACAATAGTAACCGAAGTAGCGAAACAGATTTCCGCGGATCTCCAAGCTTCACTAACAGCATCTGTGGCACGCATGGTGGCCCAAGTGAAGGCAGACGTCAAAATTCATACCGAGCGCCTTGATGATCATGAACTTCGACTTCAAGACTTTGCTAGCGACATGGACAAAGTCCGCTCTGAACTCTCGGATCTGGTCCATGAAAACTACCGATTGAAAGACAAATTGGAAGATCTTGAGAATAGATCCCGAAGAAATAACTTGTGAATTATTGGCGTCTCAGATGCTGTCCCTGCGAGTGAACTAGTTGCCCTTTGTGAAAGGGATTTACCTGAAGCTCTAGGCCTGAGGGGCACCTACAAAGTTGAGCGAGCACACCGATTCGGTCCTGATTTGCGAAGTGGTGCTACTTCCTCCTCTCGCGGCAACCAACCTTCCACTCGAATGGACCGCCCTCGTCAGATCATCGTCAAGTTTCTTGACTTTACTGATAAAGTTGCAATCTTGCGAGCATTCAGAAGACTTAATCTGACCTCATCTTCAAGGGAAGAAAAATCCTGGTTTTTGAGGACTTCTTGGCGGACCTAGTGAGGAGGCGCCGTATGTTCTCCCCGGCTTGTTCGGTTCTGTTCCGCAAGCAAATTCGATTTGCCCTATTCTACCCAGCAATTCTGAAGATCTTACATAAAAATGGCTGACTTTCAACTTTTCATTCTCCGGAGGAGGTGCAAAGCTTCATTGACGACAGCAGCGGGAGAATTTCCAGCCCTCCTACTACCTCTGACCGTCCTTCTCCACCAAACTCCTCCTTCCATACTAGGGACAATGCTGATTACCGAGATGAGCGGGTGGACCCCTCTTGCTCTTCCCACCCTACAAGTCCCAAAGAACAGAGAAAACGTCAGGCCTCTAAAATGACAGACACACTCTGGAGGGCCTATTTCCATTGCTTTCCACTTGAGAAATGTACTTCAAAACTTTATTACTCAATGATTGCCCTCGGGTGCCGGAGAAATCCCTGTGTTAACTAGCTGAAGGACTTCTACTTTGGGACTGGGACACTGTATTGGACCCATAGGTCGACCAGGCCTTGCTATAAAGGGAGTCCGGTTTGATATATAGTCTCCTTTCGGGCCTTAGCCAAATGGCCCCGTTGGTCGGGGTTTTGGCCCCGTTTTTTAAATAAATTTTCTTGTTTCTCCTCATCTCGCCAAATCCTGTTGGAAAAAAGTTGGGTTCCCCTTTGCCCCATTGACCGGGAGGGGGGGAAAAGGGGGTTTATTTTTTTTTTTCCTTTCCCCCGGGGGGGGCTGGGCTTCTATATATTCCCTTGTTTTTGCAATGAATGTGGTTCTGTCTTTCCTACCTCCCCCTTCCCTTCTCCTCCACTGGGTTTTTAAACAAATGCTCTATTATTTTCCTTTGATTTTTTGGGCTCATTTAAATTTCCTCCTGGAACAGTAAAGGCCTGCGCTCCCCCCTAAAAAAAGGAAAAGGAAATTTGCGACCCCTTCAAGCGTCTAAAGTGGGATATTTTTTTCCCTCCACGAGACCCATCCCCCCCGAGAAAGATTTTGAACGTTTTTGAAGGGTTGTGGGTGGGCCCAGGTTTTTGGCCCCCCTTTGGGGATAGATAATAAAGCGGGCGAAATTAACCCAAAAGTGGGGAAAACCTTTTGTGGCCAGGTCATAAAACCATGGGACATGAGGGGGAAGGGAGATGGAGCATTTTTCACTATACGTGTACAGGGAAAAAGCTGTCATTTTTAAAATACTAGGGCCCCAAACTCGGGTGGACCCTTTTTTCCCTTAAGGGCCCCCGAACATTTTTTTTGGGGGGAAAACCATTAAACAAAAAAAAATACTGGGAAGCGACTTTAACCCCAATCTTTCCCACTTTCGGGAAAGGACGGGAAAGGGGCAATCCCACCTCAAAAATTAAACCTAAAGACCCAAAACTTTTTTATCTATCGAGGTTCCCCTAAGCCCCGGGGGCGTCACGGATGTCTGGCGTGTTTCCAACCCTGAGGGTAACAATTCACTTACTATTCCCAAATCCCCATGACAAAATGCCCCGGGATCGACTATTTTTTTTGTCCCCCAAAGGGAAAATTCTTCCTAGAGTCAAAAGCCAAAAAAAGGGGGGGAAACCTTTTCATTTCAGACCACCCCCTGTCTCCCTTACGGTCATACCCCCCAAAAACCTTTCCAAAGGGGATAAACCTTTTTTATTTAGTTTTCCCCCAACATACTTAGCCAAAATGAAGATTTCCCAAATTTAAATTTGCTCCAGGGGGGGTTGGGAAATTAATCCTAAAAAATGCTGGTGAGGCAGGTATTTAGCTAGCCCTGCGATATGATAAAT
Source organism: Phyllomedusa bahiana (assembly GCA_025379985.1). NCBI lineage: Eukaryota > Metazoa > Chordata > Amphibia > Anura > Hylidae > Phyllomedusa > Phyllomedusa bahiana. The sequence continues at coordinate 126,695 of JAODAL010006567.1, read as the reverse complement.
TTGCAAAGTCGGAGAGCGTATATACACATAGTGGGACAATACTTTTAGTTGCCAGGTCATGACCAATAGCCGACATTGATGGGGGGATAAATAGAATGGGAGATATGAAGACTTTACGGTGAAAAATTAAAATTTTAGATTATTATGGAAAAGATTGGAGCAATTACTGCATCTTATACGTTGTATCATAGAAAAAATAAAAAAAATTTTGGGAATCTGCTGTGAACACTCTATCAATATCTTATGGCCCAAAACTCGATGATGGGATCTGTGGGCTTCAATAGGGTTGCCCCAGAAAGAAAGGGGGGGGGGGGGGGGGGTTGTTTTTTTGTTTTTTGGGTGTGTGTTTTTTTTTTTTTTTTTTTGGGGGGGTGTGTGGGGGGGGTGTTTTTGTTTTTTTTGTGGTGGGGGTTGGTGTGTTGTTGTGGGGTGGGGGGGGGGGTGGGGGGGGGGGGGGGGGGTAGGGGGGGGGGGGGGGGGGGGGGTGGGGGGGGGGGGGGGGGGGGGGGGGGGGGGGGGGGGGGGGGGGGGGGGGGGGGGGGGGGGGGGGGGGGCGGGGGGCGGGGGGGGGTTTTCTGGGGTTTAATTTTATTGTTTTTTAGGGATAGTAGGTTTTATAAAGCATGCACTGTCAGGAAGACAGGAGGGAATTCACCTTCTAAGAGTGACCTAAAGACCCAAAACTTCTTATCTATCGAGGTTCGCTAAGACCCTGGGCGTCACTGATGTCTGGCGTGTTTCCAACCCTGAGGGTAGACAATTCACTTACTATTCCCATCCCCATGACACATGATCCCGGATCGACTATTTATTTGTCTCCCAAGGAATTCTTCCTAGAGTCAAAGACCGAAAAATTGGGAAACTGGTCATTTCAGACCACTCCCTGCATCCCTTACGGTCACTGACAACCATCCCAGGGGATCAGACTTTATTTGGAGATTCCCCACATACTTAGCCAAGGATGAAGAGTTCCAATTAATGCTTTAAGGGTGATGGCTGGAGTATCACTCCTACAACGCTGCCCACCAGGACACACTGCAGCTTTACTGGGACACCGCCAAAGCAGTAATTAGGGGGAAATTGATCAAACACACCTCAAGGCTCAAAAAGCAACTCACAAATAAAATCAACCAACACGCAAATGACCGATGGGAAGCATACGACACCTTTACGACTCTTCCCTCCCCTGAAAACAAATCTAAATGGCAATCTGTCAAATGGGAATATGAGCATTGGTTGGAAAAAAGGGAATTTTTATATAAATCCAAGAAAGAGGCTAGATTGTTTAGATATGGCAATAAACCGGAACGGTTACTGGCGAAATTTGCCAAGGGCCACCACCCCCCTCCTTCTCTTCCGTCGCGGAGAGACCGAGATGGAGTTATCAAAACTGAAGGTGGGAAGGTAACAGAAATCCTTCGCTCCTTTTATCAGTCACTCTATGCTGACGAGCACCTCGATAAAAAGCCATCTCATGCGTGGCTACGCAATATTAATCTACCGCAACTCTCAGCGGAAGAAGCTTCTTTACTAGGGACCACAATTTCCGCCCCCGAAATTGAAGATGCTATCACTAATCTAAAAGCGAACAAGGCACCGGGCCCAGATGGTTTTACCGGAGAATTTTTTAAATCACTTAAACCTCAGGTAACCCCAATACTCCTTTCTTTGTTTAACGCCTACCTATCAGAACTCCCAATCCCAAAGTCTATGAATACAGCTTATATAAAAATCATCCCGAAACCAGGGAAGGATCCGACCCAGGCTTCCTCCTACCGCCCCATCTCCCTAATAAACTTAGACCTTAAATTGCTCTCAAAAATTCTAGCAGATCGATTGGCTCCCTTCATTTCTAAGCTGATAGGCCCTCATTAAGCAGGCTTTGTTCAAGGGAGATCAGCAATAGCAAATGTTAGGAAGGTCTTGTTGGTCCTTGATGAGGTGAAAATATGCCATAAGACATCTATACTCTGCCTTGGTCACAATTGACACAGAAAAAGCCTTTGATAGGGTGGACTGGGGCTGGTTAAATTTAGTATTAGACAAAATTGGCCCTATAGGCCTATTCCGTACTTTCCTCCATACCTTATATTACAATCCTGAAGCACAGATATGTCTCCCGGGATTTCTGTCGAGACCCTTCGCGTTGCAACGCGGTACTAGGCAAGGATGCCCCCTCTCCCCCTTACCTGTTTAATCTGGCTATTGAACCCCATCTTTGAGGGCATCCAGGTCAAGTCTTTCGAACAAAATCTTGCACTTTTCGCTTATGATATTATTTTTTTTCTTAGACACCCCGAGAGAGATCTCCCAAATTTGTTCGAACAGCTGAGACTATTCCAGTCCTTCTCAGGATTTAAAATCAATCAGTCTAAGTCAGAACTTCTGAGACTTGTATCTAGCCTGCAACCAATTGTACTAGACCAATTAACCACCTGTCACGGATGCCCCTGCGACCCTCGTCCCGGGTCGCAGGCGCATCCGTGCCCCGACTCCGAGCGGCGCCCCGTCCCGCACCTCGGGTCCGGGGTCCGCTCATCCCGCTGCCCGGGTCCCCAGTGACTTACCCGGCCTCGCTCCTGCCCCGTCCGTCTCGGTCTCTCGGCGTGCGCGGCGCCGCCCCTTAGGGAGCGCGCGCGCCGGCAGTCTGAGATTTAAAGGGACAGTGCGCCGGTAATTGGCCATTGCCGGGCACTGCTCCTATTTTAGCCCAGCCTCTTCCCAGTGGCCTTTGCCGGATCTTTAGTGCACATGCCTATTGGGAAAGCGTTCCAGAAAGCCTTGTCTTGCCTACCGTGTACCAGACCCTTTTGCTTACGTTTACCGACCACGATCCTTGCCGCCTGCCCTGACCTTCTGCCTGTCCCCGACTACGAGCCTGACTGCCGATTCTGTACCTCGCCTACCCTTGGCCGCCACCGCAGGCAAGCCCCGCCAGTGGTAGTGACCTGGTGGACTCCCGCCGCAGCAAGTCCATCCCGCTTTGCGGCGGGCTCTGGTGAATACCGGGACCCACTTAGACTCCACTCCCTGGTGTGGGCTTACGCCATCGCCTGCGGTGGTCCAGCGGATCCACCTCAAGACCGTAACAGTAAGATCCGGCCATGGATCCCGCCAAGGCGTCCTTGCCGAGCGTCGCCAATATCACCACCGTCGTGGTCAAACAATCAAAACAGATCACGCAGCACGCACAGCAGCTCGAGCAGCTCTCCTCCATGATGCAGCAGCTCATCGCCACTCAGCAGCAGCAGTCGGCTGCAGTGGTTCCTCCCGTGACAGTCGCTACAGTTGGTCCGAAGCTCCGCTTGGCCATGCCGACAAAGTTCGACGGGGACCCTAAGGCCTGCAGGGGCTTCATCACCCAGTGCTCCCTTCATGTGGAACTTATGGCTGGTCAGTTCCCTTCGGAAAGATCCAAGGTGGCCTTCGTGGTCAGTCTCCTCTCGGGTAAAGCCCTGGCCTGGGCAACTCCTCTCTGGGACCGAGGCGATCCGGTCACCGCTGACCTGGTGACATTTCTACAGGAATTCCGTAGTGTCTTCGAAGAGCCTGCCCGCGCTTCGTCTGCCGAGACCGCCCTGTTGAACCTGCAACAAGGGAACGCCTCCGTGGGAGACTACGCCGTGCAGTTCCGCACACTTGCATCGGAGCTGGCTTGGAACGATTCAGCGTTGTGCGCCACGTTCAGGAAGGGTCTCTCCAGCCAGATAAAGGATGCCCTCGCCGCCCGGGACCATACGTCTTCTTTAAGCGAGCTCATCCATTTGGCTAACCGGATTGATATCCGCTTCACAGAGAGACGTGAGGAGCTCCGCCAAGAGCAAGAACCAGTCCTACCACGCCGCCTGTCCCGTCCTGCTCCGGTGTTTCTACGGCCTCCACAGCCTCCTTCCCAGCCAGCCGTGGAAGAGGCCATACCTGTGGATAGAGCCCACCTGACTCCGCAGGAACTTGACCAACGGCGTAAGGAAAACCTATGTCTCTACTGTGGCAGCCCTGAACATCTCCTCAGGGGTTGCATACTCCGTCCGCGGCGGCCGGGGAGACGAGCGCACCTAGGCTACGTGGGAGAGGCGTCCCTAGGGGTGTGCAGTCCCTCTCCTCGTCTGAACATACCCGTCCTGGTCAGCACGGAAGCCGGGACCCACTTTCAAGCTTCAGCCTTCCTGGACTCCGGTTCGGCTGGGAACTTCTTGGACGCTGCCGTGGTGACTCAACACCATCTTCCCGTGGTTCTCCTGGAGAGACCCCTATCCATCTCCTCCGTCAGTGGGGAGATCCTCAGCGATCTAGTCCGTTACCGTACGGAGCCACTGTTCCTTCAAATTGGAGCACTGCATAAAGAGAGACTGTCATTCTATGTGTTACCCCGGTCTTCCTCGCCCATCCTATTGGGTCTTCCGTGGCTGCAGCAACATGCCCCGGTGCTTGACTGGCAGACGGGCGAAGTTTTGCGATGGGGTCCAGAGTGTCGGTCTCGCTGTTTGGTGGCACCTCGCCCGGTGCTTACCGCTTCTCCGGTACCGTCTAAAGCTCTAGCGGGTCTCCCCGCGTCATATCGTGAGTTTTCTGATGTCTTTTCCGAGAAGCAAGCAGAGACCTTGCCGCCACATCGTCCATATGATTGCCCGATTGATCTTCTGCCCGGTACCAGCCCTCCTCGGGGCAGAGTCTACCCCTTATCCGTTCCTGAGACTCAAGCCATGTCTGAATACATCCGGGAAAATCTACAGAAAGGATTTATTCGAAAGTCCTCCTCTCCCGCGGGAGCAGGATTCTTCTTTGTGGAAAAGAAGGACGGCTCCCTACGACCCTGCATCGACTACCGGGGTCTGAACAAGATCACGGTAAAGAACCGGTACCCTTTACCGTTGATCACGGAACTATTCGACCGTCTACAGGGCGCAAGGGTCTTTTCCAAGCTGGATCTGAGAGGGGCCTACAATTTGGTCCGGATCCGCAAGGGCGATGAGTGGAAGACGGCCTTCAACACCAGAGACGGCCACTTCGAGTACCTGGTGATGCCTTTCGGACTCTGTAATGCGCCTGCCGTCTTCCAGGAGTTCGTTAACGATGTCTTCAGGGATCTTCTCTATACCTGTGTCGTGGTCTACCTGGACGACATCCTGATATACTCTCCTGATCTTGAGACTCACCGCCTTCACGTCCGCCAAGTGCTACAGCGCCTACGAGCTAATCACTTGTATGCCAAATTAGGGAAGTGCCTCTTCCATCAAGTCAGCCTTCCGTTCCTGGGTTATATTATCTCGGACCAAGGGCTACGGATGGACCCAGCCAAGTTGTCAGCCGTATTGCAATGGCCACGCCCAGTGGGCCTGCGGGCCATACAACGGTTCCTGGGCTTCTGCAACTTCTACCGGCAGTTTATTCCGCACTTCTCCACGCTGGTGGCTCCCATTGTGGCCCTTACGAGGAAGAACGCCAATCCACGGAGCTGGCCTTCCGAGGCCGAGGAAGCGTTCACCAAGCTAAAAACGGCCTTTGCCTCTGCGTCCATCCTGTCGCGGCCGGACCCAGCGAAACCCTTCTCGCTTGAAGTAGATGCCTCATCGGTAGGCGCTGGAGCAGTCCTCACGCAAAAAGGGCCCACAGGCAAAACAGTCACTTGTGGCTTCTTTTCTAAGACTTTCTCACAGGCGGAGAGGAATTACACCATTGGAGATCGGGAATTATTAGCCATAAAACTGGCCCTGGAAGAATGGCGATATTTGCTGGAAGGGGCCCGGCACCCCATCTGTATCTTCTCGGATCATAAAAACCTCCAGTACCTCCAGACTGCCCAGCGACTTAATCCACGTCAGGCTAGGTGGTCGCTTTTCTTCTCCCGCTTTAATTTTCAGATTCATTTCCGCCCTGCCGAGAAAAACGTGAAGGCAGATGCCCTCTCCCGTGCCTCCGACGTGGTGGGTGAAGAAGCGATCCCAGAGCACATAATTCCTCCGGAACGCCTTATCTCCGCAGCCCCTGTCGTCCTCCGGAACGTCCCACCGGGGAAGACATATGTCCGCCCTGCGCTCCGTAGGCGTATCCTGAAGTGGGGTCACTGCTCGCTGGTGGCCGGGCACTCCGGTGCCCACAAAACGTTTCTCCTGATTTCCCGGTACTATTGGTGGCAGGACCTCGCTAAGGACGTTAAAGAGTTCGTCCAGGCGTGTACCTCCTGTGCTCGCAACAAGGCTCCTCGCCACAAGCCGGCAGGGCTCTTGCACCCACTGCCCATCCCTACGCAACCATGGTCTCACGTAGCGATGGACTTCATAACCGACCTACCCCCGTCGTCCGGTAATACCGTTGTGTGGGTGGTGGTAGACCGGTTTTCTAAAATGGCACATTTTGTCCCCTTGACAGGTCTGCCTTCGGCCCCGCGCCTGGCCGAGCTATTTTTTCTCCACATTTTTCGTCTGCACGGTCTCCCTCTCCAAATCATCTCTGATCGGGGGGTGCAGTTTGTTTCTAAATTCTGGCGGGCCCTTTGCGCTAAACTCCAGGTGAAGCTTGACTTCTCCTCGGCTTACCACCCTCAGACGAATGGCCAGGTGGAGAGAGTGAATCAAGTTCTGGGATGTTACCTGCGCCACTTCGTGTCTGCACGGCAAAATGACTGGGCCAACTTACTTCCTTGGGCGGAATTTTCGTATAATTCCCTAGAGTCAGAGTCCGCGGGTGCCTCTCCCTTCTACGTTGTGTACGGCTTACATCCCCGCCCACCTCTCCCACTAGCATCCTCATCCGAGGTCCCAGCTGCTGACACTCTGGTCCAGGACATAGGGACCGTTTGGTCCCTGACCCGCCAATCCCTGCTCCGTGCGTCTGACCGCATGAAGGCGCAGGCAGATAAAAGAAGAAGCCCTCCTCCTGTCTTCTCCCCGGGTGATAAGGTGTGGCTGTCAGCCCGATATGTCCGCCTCAAAATCCCCTCCTACAAACTGGGACCCCGCTTTGTAGGACCCTTCGAGGTCCTTAAGCGCATAAACCCGGTGGCCTATAAACTCCGGCTCCCTCCTACCATGCGTATCCCGAACTCCTTTCATGTCTCGCTACTAAAACCTCTGGTCCTTAATCGTTTCTCTCAGAAGGCAGTCCATCCTCCGTCTGTGGCTGATGCAGCTAATGTCTTTGTGGTTAAAGAAATCCTGGGTATGAGGAGGACTAGAGGGAAACGTTATTTTCTAGTTGACTGGAAGGGGTTCGGGCCCGAGGAAAGATCGTGGGAGCCGGAGGAGAACATCCTGGACCGCAGCATTATTCAGAAATTTCTCCACTCTAAAAGGAAGGGGGGACCCAAGGGGGGGGGTGGGGGTACTGTCACGGATGCCCCTGCGACCCTCGTCCCGGGTCGCAGGCGCATCCGTGCCCCGACTCCGAGCGGCGCCCCGTCCCGCACCTCGGGTCCGGGGTCCGCTCATCCCGCTGCCCGGGTCCCCAGTGACTTACCCGGCCACGCTCCTGCCCGTCCGTCTCGGTCTCTCGGCGTGCGTGGCGCCGCCCCTTAGGGAGCGCGCGCGCCGCAGTCTAGATTATAAAGGGACAGCGCGCCGGTAATCGGCCATTGCCGGGCACTGCCCCTATTTTCAGCCCAGCCTCTTCCCAGTGGCCTTTGCCGGATCTTTAGTGCACATGCCTATTGGGAAAGCGTTCCAGAAAGCCTTGTCTTGCCTACCGTGTACCAGACCCTTTTGCTTACGTTTACCGACCACGATCCTTGCCGCCTGCCCTGACCTTCTGCCTGTCTACGTTCACGAATCACAGCCGCCGGCCCTGACCTTCTTGCCTGTCCCCGACTACGAGCCTGACTGCCGATTCTGTACCTCGCCTACCCTTGGCCGCCACCGCAGGCAAGCCCAGCCAGTGGTAGTGACCTGGTGGACTCCCGCCGCAGCAAGTCCATCCCCCTTTGCGGCGGGCTCTGGTGAATACCGGGACCCACTTAGACTCCACTCCCTGGTGTGGGCTTACACCATCGCCTGCGGTGGTCCAGCGGATCCACCTCAAGACCGTAACACCACCCCAATACATATTGCCAATAAGTCAATCAAAGACCGTGGAATACACATTGGGAAATCCCCAGAAATGCTGTATTCTCTAAATTATCCACCTCTTATCTTAAAAATACTCAGGGGACTAGATAAATGGTCGAAATTGCCCTTATCCCTCCTGGCTAGATGTCACTTGATCCGAATGATGAGTTTCCCCAAACTTCTCTACCCACTTCAAACCACTCCCTCATTGTTGAAACACTCGGAATTTAAAAATTTTCCCAGGCGGGGTTTTCAAGATTTATTTGGTGCAAAAAAACCAAAGAATGTCTAGCAAAACTCTGCCCCCAGGGGGGTTTGGAGGAATTAAAACCCCCCCGGACGTGGGGTTAACAACCTTGCATTAACCCCCGGCACTGTTCGATTGGATTAAGGTACATCCTTCACTCCAACCAGGGGAGTCGCCCTAGCCTCTCCCTGGAAACCTTTCGGCATTATTTCATACCAAATTTTTCCCAGTATTCCACATGACATTAGAAAATTTTTTAATGCGGGGGCACGATGCCACCCCGGAAATTGCCCCAAATTGTTCCAATTCCCGGGTCTCCTGAAGCTATGCCCCTGATCGGACACCCGAATTTAAACAAGCCTGGGGATCCCCCCCAGGGTGGGGAAAGGGGGTTGGGGTTTGGGCACAGTTTGGGAAAATATTTAACAGCCAAAAACTAAAAAACTACTCATTCCCGACCTTCAAAATTCTCAAGTATCCCCCCCGCTTTTTTTAAAACCCATAGCCCCAAAAACTCTTCGTAGATCCAGAGTGATCAATCTCCCAAAAAATTTCCCGCAATGACTTTGACATTTGATAGGTACACACACCTCTCGACACTCTCTTTCTTTCCTTTTCACACGCAAAGAAATTTTCCCTACCGGGCAGAACCTCTAAGCTTTGTCCACATGGGAGGGCAACTTCCCAGGGCCAAATCCCAAGATTGCATGGGGGCTGGGAAAAAATCAAAAAAACATAATCTGCAAAACTGGCACGAAACCTCTTTCGGTTCATGCATGGGCCCTTTTCGGTTTTACCATCCCTCCACATCCTCTCGCTCCACATCGGATAATAGCCTACCCCAAGTGTCAGCAACCAAAAACTGACCTGATTCATGGGATGTGGTCCTGCCCTGAATCACAAAAATTTTGGAAAGAACTTAGAGACCCTGAGAGTAAAATGGGGCATTGAAATTCCTCTCACCCCTGCCTTTTGCCTCTTTCATGACCTCACTGGTCTGGCCAAATACCATAAGCTCTTTCACATAATTCTTCTATCAGCAAAACGATGTATACTGCTCAAGTGGTTAGACAAGGCGATTCCGAGAAAAACGGAGGTTATGACACAAATTAAAACATACCTAAATCTTGAAAGGGTGGAATTTGAGTCTGCAAAATTATCTCTCACAGATACATTTTTTGCCGTATGGAAACCCTTTATTGAAAAATTCTTGTCTATCGACGAAAGACGGGCATTGGTTTTTCCGTTTAGGTTTTCCAAATGGTATCTTGAAGGGCTGCTTACCGATTCTCTAGGTTGCCTCCAACTCCCTGTGAATCCATCTTAGCTCTCGATCTTCATCTCCCTACTAAAGACTCAATTTCACATCCTTCTGAGATTTGCGCAAATGGCCTTCTGGATTTGTTTATTCCGGCATCAGGACTCAGTGTCCTGATTTGACTCACGAATGGTCCTGGCCCAGTGGAGAGATTGTCTTCCCCCCCCCCCTCCCTCCTGTTCCTGTTTGTTGGAGTGTTTGTTGGTCTTTGCTTTGGTTCTTGTTTCTATATTTTTGTTTTATAACAATAGAAAAAATGGTTTCTTATTTTTGACTTAGCTATATTGAAATCGTTATAAAGTACCAATTTTCTTAATACGGAACTCCCTCCCAGATCGGTGATTTTGTATTGAATATTTCTTTGGTGTACTCAGACAACCTTGTTCTTATTGGCGACTGTTTACTGTATTGCCCTTTAGACATAACAGAATTTCAAAATTGTTGGCTTTTTTCCCTAAGCATAAAAACCAAAAAAAATATGTTTAAAAAAAAAAAAAAAAAGTCTATGGGGAGGTGGCTTAGGGTTTTTAAAGGGGTTTCTAAATCCGCAAACCGTCGGAAAAACCATCCAAAAAATCATGCCGTGCAGACAGGGGCCTAAAGACTAAGTAAATATTTTTAAGACATGGGGGCACTTTATTTTTCTTGAGTAAATGATTTCAAACTATCAGAAGATTACTGGACAGAATAATCTCACTACATAGTTCTCAATACCTCCTGTGCATGATGATGCCACATATCTACTTATGTATTTTTTTTTATTACTGGACATTTTGGGATGGTTTAAATCAAAAAGTCCGTTGAGCCTAAGAATGACTCTTTCCATAGCTATTTTTAAGAACCATATTGTCTTTGTTGATGTTCTTTGGTGTCAAATCATAGATTCTTCTAGAGGGAGGCGTATCCGGATCCCGACCAGGATGGCTGCTTAGTTCAGGAGCTCCTCCGGCTCTACAGCTTTCCATGAGGCTACATGCACTTAAAACCTGGCAAAGGTACCCTGAAAGTGCTGGAAAGTGCTCCTATTACCACCAGGATGGAGGGACTACCTGAGCTCTGTGGCTACACTCATCATCCTACCCGTTTTCTGCTGCGGGAGACTTGTCATGTCCCGCCACGTGGTCTTGCCGGCACCATCTTGCTGAGCTCCCTGCATCCTCCGCTTACCTACGGGGCTGCGCTGGGAGGAGCTGCAGCGCAGTTACTTATAGTCCCCAGTACGTTCTGTTCGGCGGCGCATGACCCGCCCGGTGAAGCCACGGATGCAAACAGAGGAAGAGGTCAGTAGTGCGACCCTGTAGATCGTGGCCCGTGGAGATACGAGACCTCTCCTTCCTATCTCCACAGCCACAGCAACGCTTCCGTACCTGCCAGAGATTCAAGTGCGGCTCCTTACTAATACCCCGATCCCAGGAAGAACGCTGGCTTAAGATAGATGAAGGGGTGAAAACTAATAAGGATCCTTACTGTTTATGATAGGGGACTTTTGGGGCAATACTACTGATATCTAGCCACCATAGTTTCTCTGGAGGACCTGCTTTACAGCTAAAACAACTGGGAAGAGATAGAAGGAGGCAACAAGTGGTCACTGGATAAATTAATATCCCCTGACTCCAACCTGTTCTCCATATAGCACTCTCATATTGTGACATTGGTGATAGTAGTTACATTTCACGATATTTCCATTCTGCTTTACCAGCTTCGCTCACTAGCTTTGAGGAATTGACTTGTCTACCTGCTATTTATTATCTTGCAAAGCCCAGCTATTGTATAGCAGCTTGATATACCTTGAAAAATTTAATCTGAGTGCTTGGTTCCTCTTCTCCCACTAGAGTCTCCCTCTCCTGCCTTTTAATCTTTAAACATTCCACAGTGATCTTATTTGTACAATATTTTTGCAATCGCTATGCCGCCTAAATCAGCTAAGGGTCACGGGTCCCAAAGTAAAATCACTGACATGTCTATGATAAAACAACCGTTTTGGACGGACCCGGTGTATACGGTGGCCTGCTCATCGGACACTCTGGAATCTCTGTTGTGGGCTGAAGGTTCTGATGCACTTGCTGTTAATGTGGATCAATAATTGAGGGACTACATGCAACAGCTTCCAACAAAAAACAACTTAAAAAATCTCATAGCCGAAATTAACCCCTTACCGACATTTGACGTATCCATACGTCCAGGTTGGGTAGGGGTTCCCGCAAATTGACGTATGGGTACGTCATGGCGATCTTGCGAGCTCACAAGATCGCGGCATGGAACCAGCGGTATATTACCGCTGGCATCATGCTGCAACCCTTCGATGTTGCGACTTATCATGGTCGCGACTTCGAAGCTGCAGGCAGGAGAAAGTGAGCCCCTGCTGCTTCTGAGCGGTGAAGATGCTGCTTGCTGGTCCCTTGCCCGGATGCTTAATGAGCTGCTATACAGCTCCATACACACTCCATACACAGAAAAATAAAAAAAGTTATGGCTCTCAGACTGCGGCGATGCAAAGATGTGTTTTCCCTTTTGAATAAAAGTGTTTTTATTGTGTAAAAGCAGAAAAACATAAAAAAAATATACAAATTGGGGACCGCTGTAATTGCATCGACCTGCTGAGTAAAGCCAGGATGTCATTTATACAACATGGTGACCACTGTAAAAAAAACACTACCAGGATTGCTGTATTTTGTTCAAAATGCCTCACAAAAACCTTAATAAAAAGTGATCAAAGCATCATATGCCACCCATAATGGTACCAGTAAAAAACTCATCCCGCAAAAAACAAGCCCATAATCAGCTCCATATACAGAAAAATAAAAAAGTTATGGCTGTCAAACTATGACAACATAAAAATGCAATTTTTTATGAACGCATTTCTATTGTGTAAAAGTAATAAAACATAAAAACTGTATAAAACTTATATCATTGCAAATGTACCGAACCACATACTGTAGTAAAGTTATCCTGTCATTTATCCCGTACAGCAAACACTGTAAAAATGAAGCCCAAAAAACAATGGCAGAACTGAGTTCCCCCCCCCCCCTCCCATTTTCATGGCCCAATCCTAAGAAAACTAGGGAACACCAGTGTGCACAAAATACACAATACACCCCTAGATGAGATCCAATCCATGAGAGGTGTTCAATCTAAAATGAGGCAACTTCTGGTTTCACCTGTTCTGGTACTTTGGGGGCTTTGCACATGCGACATGGCACCCAGCAAAATCTGCGTTCCAAAAGCCAAATAGTGCTCCCTCCCTTGCACACCCTACCATGCGCCCAAACAGCAGTTTACACCCAAATGTAGGGTATTGCCGATCTTGGAAAAAATTGCGTAACATAATTTGGGATGCCTTTTTCCAGGATTCCATGTAAGAATTAAACATTTTCAGCTACAATTGCAGATTGTTGGAAAAAAAAATGTTTTATTTTCAGAGCCTAACGCTAAAAAAAATTGTGAAACACCTGTTGGGTCGATATACTCACTGCACCCCTGGATATATTCCTTAAAGGGGTTTAATTTCCAAAATGGGATCTTTTTAGGGGAGTCTACAAACCTGAAATGGCGCCTAAATAAAATCGTAATGAAAATAGGTCCGGTAGGTGCTCCTCCTATTCTGGGGCTTGTGGTTGAGCCAAATAGCACACTAGGCCACACATGGGATATCTCTGAAAACGACAGAATATGGGGGAATTGATGTTGAGTTGAATTTCTTGGTCACATCTACTGTGTTTCAGTGAATAATGAATAAAAATTCACAATCTGCAAAAAAAATTTAATTTTTCAATTTCACTTCCACTTTGCTTTAATTTCTGTCAAATATCTAATTAGAATTAGTGATAATGAAGGAGATAAGGTTGTGGTCAGAGAGAACATAAGGAGAATTAGTGAAGTTAGAATTTGAGGAAAGATGACAGAAGACCAGATCCAGAGAGTTCCCATCTTTGTGGGTTGGAGAGTCCGTAAACTGCGAGAGGCCAAGAGAAGAGGTTAGTGAAAGAAATTGAGAGGCAGAAGGAGACATTGGGTCATCAATGGGGATGTTGAAATCACCCATGATGAGAGTGGGTATTTCAGTAGAGAGGAAGTGAGGGAGCCAGGCAGCAAAATGATCCAGAAACTGGCGGGGTGAGCCAGGGGGTCACATGCGACTCTGATGGAAAATGGCCGAAAGAGTCTGAGGATGTGGACCTCAAAGGAGGGGAAAGTGAGTGAGGGTACAGGGGGAATGACCTGGTAAGTGCAATGTGGAGAGAGAAGTATGCCGACTCCTCCACCCGGCCTGTTCTCAGGTCTGGGGGTGTGGGTGAAGTGTAGGCCACCATAGGTGAGAGCGGCAAGGGAAGCGGTGTCAGATGGCTGGAGCCATGTTTCTGTGAGGGCCAGCAGGTTGAGGGATTTGGAGAGAAAAAGGTCATGAACAGCAGTGAGTGTGTTGCAGACGGATCGGGCGTTCCATAGAGCACACTTAAAAGGGGCAGAAGAAGACGTACAGCGAATAGCAAGCAGGTTAGCAGGGTTTCTATGGAAGGAGGAGGTGGGATCAGCAGTGAAGGAGGGTGGGCCAGCGTTAGGAGAGATGTCCCCCACAGCAAGAAGCAGGAAAATGAAGAGAGACAGCAGATGGTTCAGTGATGAATATGAGTGATGAATATACAGTACAGTGATGAATATGAGTGGCGTTTGTGCAGTAATATGTGAGCTGGAGGTTTGGGGTGGTTGAAAAGGGAAAATAGTGTGTGGGATGAGTACATAGGTGAGGGACGGAGAGAGGAGCTTATATGGATAGAATTGTCTGCGGGCAAGACAGGGTGGAAGATAGGAGGCAGATGGCTGCAAGGTAGATGGTAATAGCAAGCATGGTAATTAAGGAGTATGCAAAGAAGTGCAGCTACTTACAAAAAGGCGAGAGTCCCTGCTCCCTTATGCTCACTTCTGGCTCATTTCTGGGATATTTCGAAAGGATTGCCACTTCTAAATTGCCACTAAGAAATTTGGCACGTGAAATTTGGCCCTCAGACCTCGGTCCTCAGACCGGAGCTCTGCAACTTATACTCAACTATTGTACGTTTTAACGGACATATATCAGAGTGAACCAACTGATCGCCAATAGTACGGCCTTTTTTAAATATACGTCTAGGTACTTGTTTAAACATATGTCCAAAAGTACTATCTTTGGCCAAAATAAACCAATACTTTTTGCTAGTATGTCGGATCAGGCCAGCATGTTTATCATAGGTGCTTACAAAAAGCATCCTATCCTCCTGTTTTTTTGCTTTAGTTTTCATATACACACTTGTTACTCAACTAGCATTATTATTTTGTTTTAGTTTGTGGGGTATTCTAAAGTCCAGGGTGGGTGTACTTCTGCCCCATATACGCCTAAATTACATCTGTTTTTTCTGTAGGGTATTTCATACCCAAGGATTAATTTAACCTCTTCATTGTGGGTTAATTTGGACTAAAATACAGGGTGTCTCTATTTTTTTGGTCCCATATACGCCTAAATTACATCTGGTTGTTCTGTACGGTATTTCATACCCAAGGCTTAATTTAACCTCTTAATTGTGGGGTAATTTGGACTAAAATACAGGGTGCCTTTTTTTTTTTTGTCCCATATATGCCTAAATTACATCTGGTTTTTATGTAGGGTATTTCATAACCAAGGCTTAATTTAACCTCTTCATCGTGGGGTAATTTGGACTAAAATACAGGGTGTCTGTATTTTTTTGTCCCATATACGCCTAAATTGCAACTGTTTTTTCTGTAAGATATTTCATACCCAAGGCTTAATTTAACCTCTTGATTGTGGGTTAATTTGGACTATAATAATAATTGTTTATCATATACAGACATCTTCATTAAACAGAGTCTGTAAATTTTTGATCAAACAGTATATCAGACAGAGAGGTGGCAGGCTGTTCACATGCGAGTGGCAGTGGCACATACGTTCCTGGAGCAGACACAGGTCACATCACAGTAAGGGGACGTCGCATCAGGGGTGACTTGGTGAGGCCAGAACTGCCGGTGTCATCTAGTGGCCGTGTGTTGACCAGCAACGCCACTATACAGTGAGGACGAACACTTTGAGAACAGTCAGCAGGTACTTGGCAGCAAAGAGGTGGGGAAGACATCCACTGCTTCTTGCAGTAGGCGGGAAAGTATTGATGTGGAGAGTGGCATGGGAGGTTTTGTTGCAAGCAGTAAGGCTCTGCATACTGAGACCGTTGAGGAGGATAGCAGTGACGGGCAAACACAAATCGATGACGATGTAGCCGATCGCACTTGGGAGTCTGGTGAAGCAAGGACTTCATCTTCACCGTCGGGAGAAGAGGGTGTCAGCTTGCGCGTCAGGCAGCGGCGCAGCCAGCAAGTCGGTGGTGTGTCCGTGAGTCAGCAGGGTGGCAGCAGTGCGAGGTCGGGAGCCAACGGCCACAGGGTAGAAAACCCGCTTCGCAGGTCCAAGAAAGAAGCGGTACAGGGGCTCACCGAGGCAGCGACGGTAGTAGTCACTCAGTGCGGAGCATTGGCCGTAAAATCACCTACTCGGCGGTGTAGCAGTTTTTTTGCCAAGACACCGGAGGAGCCAAACATGTGTATATGTTGAATCTATGGGCAGAACGTGAAGCGTGGCCAGGGAGCTAACGTTGGCACCACGGCCCTGCATCAACACATGCAGCGTCACCATCCAGTGGCCTGGGAGAAACTTGTCTCCGTTGTGGTGGTCCATCCTGCCGCAGCAACAGCAGCAGCACCCAATAGCATGCATGCCATTTCAGCCAGTCAAGGCTTCAAGAAACTCTGCCGAAGGGAGCTGTTTGTCTTTCCCATCATCTACCGTTCCAGATGCTCCTGCTCCTCGTCACTCCAGCAGTCGTTCACTGAGGCAATTGCCAAGAGACAGCAGTATGCGTCCATCCATCCTAAGGTGCAGAAGCTGACCGTGCTCCTGTCCAAGTTGTTGGTACTGCAGTCCCTCCCTTTCCAAGTGGTGGACTCTGCACCGTTCAGAGAATGGCTTGTGCCGAGCCAAGGTGGAGAGTTCCAAGCCTTAATTTCTTTTCGAAAAAGGCAGTACCAGCCCTGCACAAATATGTAGAACAGAAGGTGGGCCCGTCCTTTAGCCTATCGGTGTCTTCCAAGGTGCATGGCAGAGATGACGTGTGGTGCTGTAACTATGGTCAGGGACAGTACATGTCCTTTATGGCCCACTGGGTGAATGTGCTTCCTGCCCAGCCACACCAGCAACTTGGACAGGTGACACCGCTTTCTCCTCCACGTTGTCAAACTGCTGTTTCTGTGCCAATGTCCGCCTCCTACTCCACTGCAGTTCTATACCTGGTTTGCCTGGGCGAATGAAGTCACACAGGTGAGGAACTGCTCCACGTCATGCAACACGAAATCAATGTGTGACAGATAATGGAAGGAACATGGTGTCTGCGCTGCACCGAGGTGGGATGACCCATGCGCCCTGCATTGCACACGTGTTCAATCCGGTTGTCAAAAGGTTCCTGAAGTCTTTCACCCATCTGCAAGACATTCTAAAAATGGCCAGGAAACAGTGCATGCAGTTCATCCGTTCGTACAAAGCCAAGCACACCCTCCTTGAGCTGCAGCGGCAGAACAGCCTCCCCCAACATAGGCTGATATGCGATGTTTCCACCCCTTGGAATTCAAGCCTCCATATGTTGGACCGACTCTATGTACAGAGAAAGGCCATTAACGATTTTTTGATGATCCAAGTGGACAGGAGTATTCCCCTGTGTAATTTTGATGTCAGCCAGTGGCAGCTCATGTGTGACACCTGCCATTTGCTCAGGCCCTTTGAGGAGGCCACGTTATTTGTCAGTCGCCAGGACTATGGGATGAATAATGTCATTCCACTGCTTCATATCCTGGAATAGATGCTGCAAAATCTGTGTGGTCAGGGGT
Organism: Phyllomedusa bahiana; assembly: GCA_025379985.1. Classification (NCBI taxonomy): domain Eukaryota; kingdom Metazoa; phylum Chordata; class Amphibia; order Anura; family Hylidae; genus Phyllomedusa; species Phyllomedusa bahiana. The sequence goes on along the minus strand of JAODAL010006567.1, from coordinate 109,174 downwards.
CTGGAGACGTGGCGACTACATCCCCCCTACGGTCACGTGAGTCCGGTGGGGGCTGAACTGAAGGAGGAGGAGGACATTAGAGCACAAGCAGTGTCTGGTGAAATGAGTGGTTTTTCTACTCAGGTGACAAGAGATAAGGAGCAGGAGCAGCTGGAGGAGGTAGAGGGAAATGAGGAAGACGAGGCAGATGACCCAGACACACTTTGGCAGTATACAGTGGAGATGGAGGCAGGGAGTCCCTAAGAGTCACTTGCGCAGATGGCCCGCAGCATGCTGGTTTGCCTGGCTAGTGACAGCCGATTAGTCACCATCCGGCAGAGGGATTACTTCTGGCTCTCCACCCTCTTAAACCCTCGCTACCGGTCCAAAATGGGAGCCTTTATTCCACCTGCCAAGAGGGAGGAGAAACTCATGTACTATAGAGAAATCCTATGTAGTCAGTTGGCCGCTGCCGATGTGCGCCATCGTCCATCCTCTGACAGGTCTGACCAGGGGGTTCCTCATCGCTCACATACCACTGCCACAGTTGCTGTGGGGAGGTGGGGGGTGGGTATGAGCAGTAGCAGCTCCATCAGCAGCAGCCTAAATCTGGAGTCGTTGATGAGTAGCTTCCTTCTTCCTGGAGCAGACCCTGAACCAGCAGATGGTGGCCTACTTGGACAGCACTCTGCCACCCCAGGTAGAAGATCTGCTGGACTACTGGACTACTGGATGTGTGGCCACAACTTGCTGAGTTTGCACTTGAGAAGCTGTCCTGCCCGGCCAGTAGTGTGGCATCAGAGCAGGTGTTCAGTGTGGCGGGGGCCATAGTTACCCCAAGGAGAACTTGCTTGTCCACCCGAAATGTGGAGAGACTTACCTTTGTCAAGAGGAATCAGGCGTGGATCGGCCAGTATTTTCACACACCAATGCCTTATGCATAAGATAAGATCAGCCATGACGCCTCACCAAAACTTTGAGAAATGAGTCTGGATTCAAACTACCTGCCTCAGCTACTATTCTGATGCTGCCACCCACCTGCTGCCAGCTGCTCCACCTGCCACCCGCCATCTTTAACAGGGACTGGTATTGCCACCCACCTCCACACTGTGTCATTGTGTCAATCTGTGGCCTACTCATGCTGCTGCCACCTCCACCCTGTGACATTTTGCCACTCTGTGGCCTACTCATGTTGCTGCCTCCTCCATAATTTGTCATTGTGCCACTCTCCGACCTCATGCTGCTGCTGTTGCTGCCGCCACCTCCACACTGTGTCATTGTGCCACTCTGTGGCCTACTGATGTTGCTGCCACCTTCTCAACCTGTCATTGTGCCACTCTGTGGCCTACTGATGTTGCTGCCACCTTCTCAACCTGTCATTGTGCCACTCTGTGGCCTACTGATGTTGCTGCCACCTTCTCAACCTGTCATTGTGCCACTCTGTGGGCTAGTGATGTTGCTGCCACCTCCACACTCTGTCATTGTGCCACTCTGTGGGCTAGTGATGTTGCTGCCACCTTCTTAACCTGTCATTGTGCCACTCTGTGGACTACTGATGTTGCTGCCAACCCCATACTGATGTTGCTGCCACCTTCTCAACCTGTCATTGTGCCACCTCCGCATTCTGTGATTGTGCCACTCTGTGGCCTACTGATGTTGCTGCCACCTTCTCAACCTGTCATTTGCCACTCTGTGGTCTAGTGATGTTGCTGCCACCTCCACACTCTGTCATTGTGCCACTCTGTGGCCTACTGATGTTGCTGCCACCTTCTCAACCTGTCATTGTGCCACTCTGTGGCCTACTGATGTTGCTGCCACCTTCTCAACCTGTCATTGTGCCACTCTGTGGCCTACTGATGTTGCTGCCACCTTCTCAAACTATCATTGTGCCACTCTGTGAGCTAGCGATGTTGCTGCCACCTCCACACTCTGTAAATGTGCCACTCTGTGGCCTACTGATGTTGCTGTCACCTTCTCAACCTGTCATTGTGCCACTCTGTGGCCTACTGATGTTGCTGCCACCTTCTCAACCTGTCATTGTGCCACTCTGTGGCATACTGATGTTGCTGCCACCTTCTCAACCTATCATTGTGCCACTCTGTGGGCTAGTGATGTTGCTGCCACCTTCTTAACCTGTCATTGTGCCACTCTGTGGACTACTGATGTTGCTGCCAACCCCATACTGATGTTGCTGCCACCTTCTCAACCTGTCATTGTGCCACCTCCGCATTCTGTGATTGTGCCACTCTGTGGCCTACTGATGTTGCTGCCACCTTCTCAACCCGTCATTTTCCACTCTGGTATCAAGTGATGTTTCAGCCACCTACACACTCTGTCATTGTGCCACACTGTGGCCTACTGATGTTGCTACCACCTTCTCAACCTGTCATTGTGCAACTTGTGGGTAGTGATGTCTGCCACCTCCACACTCTGAAGTACCACTCTGTGGTCTGATGTTGCTGCCCATCTCAACTGTCATTGTGCCCCTCGATTCTGTGATTGTGCCACTCGTGGCTACGACTTCTGCCCTTCTAACGTCATTTGCCACTCTGTGCGCTAGTGATGTTCCTGCCACCTTCTCAACCTGTTATTTGCCACTCTGTGGGCTAGTGATGTTGCTGCCACCTCCACACTCTGTGAATGTACCACTCTGTGGCCTACTGATGTTGCTGCCACCTTCTCAACCTGTCATTGTGCCACCTCCGCATTCTGTGATTGTGCCACTCTGTGGCCTACTGATGTTGCTGCCACCTTCTCAACCTGTCATTGTGCCACTCTGTGGCCTACTGATGTTGCTGCCACCTTCTCAACCTGTCATTGTGCCACTCTGTGGGCTAGAGATGTTGCTGTCACCTTCTCAACCTGTTATTGTGCCACTCTGAGCCATCTGATGTTGCAGCCCCCTCCATCCAGTGTGATTGTGCCACTCTGATGCCTACCTCTGTTGCTGCCACCTTCTCAACCTGTCATTGTGCCGCTCTGTGGCCTACTGATGTTTCTGCCACCTCCATACTGTGTGATTGTGCCACTCTGTGGCCTACTGATGTCGCTGTCACCTTCTCAACCTGTTATTGTGCCACTTTGTGGCCTACTGATGTTGCTGCCACCTTCTCAACCTGTCATTGTGCCACTCTGTGGTCTAGTGATGTTGCTGCCACCTCCACACTCTGTCATTGTGCCACTATGTGGCCTACTGATGTTGCCACCTCCACACCCTGTGATTGTGCCACTCTGTGGCCTACTGATGTTGCTGCCACCTTCTCAACCTGTCATTGTGCCACTCTGTGGTCTAGTGATGTTGCTGCCACCTCCACACTCTGTCATTGTGCCACTCTGTGGCCTACTGATGTTGCTGCCACCTTCTCAACCTGTCATTTGCCACTCTGTGGTCTAGTGATGTTGCTGCCACCTAAACACTCTGTCATTGTGCCACTCTGTGGCCTACTGATGTTGCTGCCACCTCCACACTCTGTCATTGTGCCACTCTGTGGCCTACTGATGTTGCTGCCACCTTCTCAACCTGTCATTTGCCACTCTGTGGGCTAGTGATGTTGCTGCCACCTCCACACTCTGTCATTGTGCCACTCTGTGGCCTACTGATGTTGCTGCCACCTTCTCAACCTGTCATTGTGCCACTCTCACAATCAGGATTGTCTGATGATTAGGTAGCCAAAAGCAGGAGTGGATACAGAACACAGAGGGCATGCAAATATCCCATTTACTGGTCATCTACGTTGTGGATCAACTCCTGTTTGTTTTTGGCTTTAGCCATGCTGATGGATTATTGACCAATTGAAAGTGGACACTGACACGTGAAAGGAAGGGCAACATGATCAGTGACGTCAACGCAAAATTACTGCCGACACCCTCGCCACTCTTTCAGGGGGGCTCTTCATGTATCAGCATTTAACAGAGCATGTTCTGTCATAATCTGTGAAATCATCTGATGTCGGTGTAAAAGGAGTGCGCTCTTTGATGCTAGAGTAGGATCTTGGCCCTCAGCTCGGTTCTTTCCAGCTTGCGTTGATATTACCTTGTCAGGCTGCGTTCCTACTTCAGTTATTTGGTCAGTTTTGCCCCTGTAACTGCCCAGAGAAGTGAAGTGTGAAGCGATTCTAGTACCGGCACCTGTCATCTGCGTGTCATACTAAAACACAGCATTGTATGAAGACCAAACCACGCTCCCTATGCATATTTGAGCATGGCACAATGTTCTACAACACCCTACAGGCTCTCTGCAGCCAGGAAATCGCTGTTTTTTAACGCTATTTGCCGTGATTAAATTCGGGTCCAAAAAAATTTTGCCGGAAAATTCGGCTAACTTGGTGAATAGAATTTTTGAGAAATTCGTCCATCTCTAGCCAAAGCCAGGAGCCTAAAATCTATTGCATACAATGGTGCTTTACTTCAATTCTATCCAGATCTCTCGTGGATCACCTTACAGAAAAGATGTTGCCTGAGGCCCCTTCTGCAGATTTTGAAGGAACACAAAATATTATATTGCTGGGGTTACCCTTTCTCCCTTCTGGCCTCACTGAATGGGAAGACATCAGTGCTTCGTTTTCATATGGACTTGCCTATTTTTTGTTCGACGTTAGAAATCCTGCAAACGGATATTGCAAATTGGGAAATGGAGGACTCTGCTCAAACTCTTCTACCTGTTTGCCAGCGGGTGACACGTAAAAGAAGAAGCAATGTGTCCCCTCGCACTTCTCCCTCAGTGGGACAAGCGGGCTCTCCGGGTTAACGTTCTAGTTAGTCTTATATTTTTCTCACCAGGTTTTCTTCTTTTTTCTGCTTACAACTTACGAACGGGAATGATCCCTCTCGTTATACAGCCTCATGGACATGATTGCTAGTTATTGTGCATGTTTTGTTTTTTTTTTCTCCTCCATTTCATCCTCCTACACCCCTTACCCTCCCCCTTACCACCTCCTTTTTTTTCTCTCTTTTGACATATAATATTAGAGCCACCTGACCGAGACTCCTGATCGGAAAGACCGATCACCTCTTAGAGGGTTATTCAGATTTGTGTTCCCTCCTTGTTTACTTTTTGAGTGGTGTCACTGTTGATTTTCCTTATAATAATTGAGACTAGTGGAATTGTTCCTTGTAAACACTATTTCTGATTCCCTCTCCAGGACCAGGGTTTTTCTTTTGGATCTGGTAATGTTTTAGGGAATTTTTCCTTTGCTGTTAGTTATTTTTGCTGTCTGTCTTGTCCATTTCCCTTTCCTTTTGTTTTGTGTAGAATTACTCAATAGTTTGGTGATCTTATGGTATATAGGTTTCCTTATGACCTCTGATACTCATTGGTAATAGGCTCTTGTTACCTCTATTACATTTCCTATGGCTAAATTGATATCTATTCATGCTAAGGTTCTCAATTACATAGTTACATAGTTTGTAAGGCCGAAAAAAGACAATACGTCCATCCAGTTCAGCCTGTTGTGCTAAAGTGTTGATCCAGACGAAGGCAAAAAAAACCCAATGAGGTAAAAGCCAATTGTCCTCATTTTAGAGAAAAAAATTCCTTCCCGACTCCAATCTGGCAATCGGAAAAATCCCTGGACCCTTCTCCAGAATCCTAGACACTATAACTTGTTATATTATTACACTCCAGAAATGCATCCAAACCCTTTTTGAACTCTGTTATTGAATTCACCATGACAAGTTCCTCTGGCAGAGAGTTCCACAGTCTCACTGCTCTAACAGTAAAGAATCCCTTTCTATGTTTATGTAGAAACTTTCATTCTTCAAGACGTAGAGGATGCCCTCTTGTTCTAGATACAGTCCTGGGTATAAATAAATCTTGGGAGAGATCTCTATATTGACCTTTGATGTATTTAAACATATTTATTGTCCCCCCGAAGCCGTCTCATCTCTAAACTAAATAACCCTAATCTTGCTAATCTTTCTGGGTATTGTAGTACACCCAGTCCTTTTATTATTTTTGTTGCCCGCTTTTGTACCTGTTCAAGCTCTACAATGTCTTTCCTGTGCACTGGTGCCCAAAACTGTACACAATATTCCATGTGTGGTCTAACCAGTGACTTGTATAATGGGAGAATAATGTTCTCATCATGTGCATCTATGCCCCTTTTAATACACCCCATGATCCTATTTGCCTTGGCAGCTGCTGTCTGACACTGGCTGCTACAATTAAGTTTACTGTCCACCAGGATTCCCAAGTCCTTCTCCATGTCACTTTTACCCAGCATTTTTCCATTTAACATGTAGTCATGTAATGGACTTTCCCTCCCCATGTGCATAACCTTGCATTTATCTGTGTTAAACCTCATTTCTCTGCCCAGGCCTCCAAATTATCCTCTATTGTGTTGATTACTTTACAGAGCTTAGTATCGTCTGCAAAGATCGATATTCTACTGTGCAATCCCTGTGTAACATCATTAATGAAGATGTTAAAGAGGATAGGGCCCAATACTGAGCCCTGTGGTACCCCACTAGTAACAGGGATCCAGTCTGAGTATGCACTGTTAATTACCACCCTTTGTTTTCTATCTCTGAGCCAGTTGCTTACCCACTTGCACACATTTTCCCCCAGTCCAAGCATTCTCATTTTACTTACCAACCTTTTATGTGGCACCGTATCAAATGCTTTAGAAAAATCTAAATATATGACATCCAGTGCCTCACCCCGATCCAGTCTAGAACTAACTTCCTCATAGAAGCTGATGAGATTAGTTTGACAAGACCGATCCTTCATAAACCGATGCTGAAACTGTGTTATACATTTATTTTCAGTGAGATACTCCAGGATAGCATCTCTGAGAAAACCTTCAAACATTTTACCCACAACAGAGGTTAAGCTTACCGGCCTATAGTTTCCAGGATCACTTTTTGACCCCTTTTTGAATATTGGCACCACATTTGCTATGCGCCAATCCTTTGGGACATACCCGTTATTAGACAGTCCATAAATATTAAGAATAGGGGCCTATCTATGACATCACTTTACTCCTTTAGGACACGCGGGTGTATGCCATCAGGACCTGGGGATTTGTCTATTTTAATCTTCTTAAGACGGTGCTGCACTTCTTCCTGGGTTAGAAAAGAAACATTTAAGTTGGAGTTTACCTCATCCCTCTTCTCATCAACAGAAAGGTCATCCTCCTCAGTAAATACAGTGGAGAAAAAAATGTTTAATAGGTTTGCTTTTTTTTCTCATCGCCCTCTACAGTTTCTCCCTCAGTACTTTTCAAAGGGCCAACATTTTCTGTTTTAATCTTTTTACTATTTATATAGTTAAAAAATATTTTGGGGTTACTTTTACTTTCTATGGCAATACGGCTTTCTGTCTCCAGCTTTGCTGCCTTTATTATTATTTTACACACTTTATTTTTTTACCTATAGCTTCTTAGCGCCTCTTCACTACCCTCCTGTTTTAGTAGTTGAAATACTTTCTTTTTGTTATTTATTGCCTCTATTACCTCAACCTCCCACTAAGAGGCGTCTCTTGCTCACAGAACTGAAATTGCACAAGGCTGAGGTAGTTTTTATCCAAGAAACTTATTTCAACCAGGATGACAACTTTTCCTTTGCAAAGTGCTTATACTCGCAGGCATATGTAGCTTCCCAAACTCAAAAAAAGGTGAGTAGTCATTTTGATCTTTAACACTTGCCCCATTCAAATTTCTCATTCTATAATAGATCCAGGGGGTAGGTTTGTTATTCTTCAGGGACACAGGGCTCTTAGGCCAAAAGATGTTATGGGCAAGCCCCGTGATAATATTTGCTGCATCCAGGATTACAGATTAGGTTATTCGGGACATGGACATGTCAATGGGAGGGGGGAGGGCTTTTCTCCGCTAATCTCGGAGAAAAGCCGCCCCCCTGCGGCTGTGTGCACAGCCCAAAAACAGTTCAAATACCGGTCGGTTAAACCGATTGGTATTTGTCCTGTGCCATGGGGACGCGCCCTAAGATTCTTTAAATCTGGTATCATACGCCCTCCTTCACAGACTGAATCTTACAGTCCGTGATCTTTGCTGGAGGTGTCAGGTTGTGGGGGGCACCTTGTTTCACATTTTTTGCGATTGTACTATAATACACCCCTTCTGGTGCGAGGTAAGGAAGTTGGTCATGATATAGTAGGTGTGAAACTTTCTATGCACCCAAAGGTGTTCTTGTTAAATGTTTGAACTCGGCCACTAGACAGTTAGGCCATGTTCACACGGCTTATTTGGCCGCTGATTTGCCGACGGATTGTACGGCTGAAATCCGTCTAGAGCAGTGCCAGGAAATCCGTCGTGAAAATCCGTTGCGAACGTGCACTTATTGGACGCGTATTGGACGCGTATTTGCGGCGGATTTCAAGCCGGTTTTTTCCCCGCGACGGGATTTATTCTAGAACGGGCCAAAAAATACCCCTATTTTTTTTTAAACAAACCAATCAGCCCCCATAATTTTTTTTGGGAAGAGTTTAAATTTTTATTTTCAAATCAGCCGATAAAAAATTTTATTAGGACCCTGCCCCCCCCCTAAAAAAAATTAAAAAGATAATAATTGGATAATGCTTTAAAAAATTCCCCCACCCCCTGAAAGTTTATAAAAAGACACAGATGGCAACCCTTTCTGTCCATTTTTGCTCGGGAAATTATATTTGTAATTGAAGAATTTTTTTCGCAATATTTTCCAAAAATTAGGGACCCCTAATGCAAGAAGGGGTGCATTTTAGAAATTGGGGAGCGGGGCTGCCTTTATTGGGTCGGGGTTCCCCAACGAATTTGGTTGGCAGGAGAGGGGTAAGTAACCTATCTTTGGGGGTTTTATGTGATGTGAAAGTGATGTTTTTTGAAATTCAAATATGTAGGTAAGCCCAGTATGTCTAAGTATATATTTTTTTTTTTTAAAATTTGAATGGGTGTATTGTGGTGCCCCGTTACCCAAGGGGGGTACTTTACATTTTGTAATGTTGAATGTTTTTTTTCTGTTGGGCAATTTTTAATTTGGGGGCACTGGGGGCAATGGTTAGGTGCCCCTTTTAAGATTTTAAGGTTTGGTACTGTGGATGTTATTTTAATTTTTTAGTGTGGATTTTGCCGTATGGGGTCTGGGGGGATGTAACACTGTGGATTTTTAACTTTTTTTTTTTCTGAAAACTGGGTTTATTTTTTTAAAATGGGGGGCAATATGGATTTTTATTTCTCAAACTATAGTTGTTACAGTTATATTATGAGTGAATGTACCCTTTAGGTTTTACTTTTTTAAAAAATGGGGTTCAATGTAGATGTTACGATGTTACTTTTTAATTTTGAGTTACTTTATGAGTGTACTTAGCTTTTACGGGTTTTCATTTTGGTCAAATGTAAAGTTCCCCTGTTAATTTTTGATTTTTACTGTTATGATTGAAAACTGAAAGCTTTTTACCCGTTTTCAGTGGTCAATTTAGATTTTTACTGTTAATTTTGATTTTTTACGTTATGTGAAACTGTACTTTTAAAGGGTTTTTAAAATGGCCCTATGTAGATGTTATTTGTTTTTTTTAAATGTTACTTTATGAGTGTACTGTAGCTGTTAACCGTTTTCATGTGGCTAGGGTAGATGTTTACTGTTAATTTTGGGATGAAAACGTTATGAGTTACTGAAGCTGTTACCGTTTTCTTTGTGGCCCTAAGGGGTAAATTTTTAATTTTTAATGTTTTGATTTTAATTTTTATGAGTGTACGTACGGGTTTACCTTTTTCCATGGGGTCTATTAGATTTTGTTTTAAATTTTTTGATGTTATTGGTTATGAGGGGAAACGGGTAGCTGTTCCCTTTTTTTCCAGTGTGGTCTTGGAGAGGGAAAACTGTTACTTTTGAGGGTTTACTTTTAAATGAGGTACGGGTAGCTTTTAAAACCTTTTTTATGTGGTCAAATGTTAGATTTTTACTGTTTTTTTTTGATGTTACTTTTATATTGTACTGTAGCTTTTAAAACCTTTTTCCCATGTGGTCTAGTAATTTACTGTTAGGGGGGGGTTACGGGGTACTTTTTACTGTGTAAAAATGAATTAAATTAATGGAAAAAAAAGAAAAAAATTATTTAATTTTTAAAAATAATTCTTTTTTTTTTTTTTTTTTAAAAAGAAAAGAAGGGCCCAAAGGGGCCGGAAAAAAGAAAATATTGGGTGAAACCCCAATTTAAATAACTCCGATATAAAACGGGGGCCCAATTTTTAAAAGCGTATGGAGAACAAGGAGGAAATTCAAAATTTTGCTTTTTAAAAAACAGGACAAAATTTTTTTTGTAAAATTTTTAATGTTTTTTTTTGGAATATGTTTAACCAAGATAGAAAACAAATAGACAAATTTTAGTTGTTTGAAATTTTGAGAAATCTAAAAAAAAATGTTGTTTTTTCCCCCACCAGCCTTTCCCAGAAAAAAGACTTTTTTTCCCCAATGCCCCCCCCCCCCCCTGGCCTTTAAAACCGTTTGGGCCTTGAAATCTTTTGGACCTCCCAAACCAAAGGGAGGACCCCAATATGAGGACATCCATCCCCCCCAACGGAACGACGGGCGGGAAAAACTTTGGCGGAAAGGGTAAAAAGTAAAAAATTTTTTTTGGGGAACCTTGATTCATTTAAAGAACGCATGAAATTCCCCAAAAAAAATTTCAAAAAATTACACACACTTTTGGTTTTGGGGTGCTCTTTGGTTGGAACATTCCCAACTTTTCTCACAAAAAAAAACCAAAAACCATCTCTTGTCTTTCCCCACATTTTGCGGTACGGCTCTTTGTTTTGGAATCATCCCAACTGCTTCTCACAAAAAAAACCAAACAAATTTTTAAATTTTAAATACCTAAACAATTTTTTTTTTTTTTTTTTTTTCGGGAATTTTTCGGGTCAACGGGGGAAAAGTTATGCTTCCTGCCCCCCAATTTCCCCGGTTGGGGGTAAATCAAAAATTTCCCAAATTGTGGGGTTTCCCAATGCCACTTGATCGGCAGCATTTTTGGCAGCCCTTTCTCGATCCCCAAGCCCGCCCCGGGAGTTTTGGGTTTGCGGGTTTACAGCAGGTTTTTCAATCTGGGGCCCAAATTTCCCCCAACTGCATAGGGGGGCCGTCGACGGGAAGCATAAATGGGGTCCCACACCCAAACCGAAATCGGGATCCATGTACTTAAATTATAAAAAGAAACTTTTTTTTGGGGCCCCTTGGGGGTGGCTGATGCAAAATTTTAAGGGTTTTTTGGGCTATCGAAGTCAGCCCCCTAGGGAAGTCCCGGGGGACCCCCGGGGCCCGCTGCGGGAACTCGCTTTTTGGGGGGCAATTGCTGCAAGAGCAAAGGACCTACCCCCCCAAAAACCTCTTCCCCATTCCCCACCAACAGTCCCCTTCGCCCCGGGAAAGGGAGAAGCCTTCCCTTTGATGTGAAACCTGCTGGGGCCCAAATACCCACAAAGGGGACTGGATGTCCGGAAGAGATTTTTTTAAACACGGGCTGAGCCGGGAAAGGGCGCATGGGGGGAGTGGCCTTCGGGATCATGGCTAGAAAGTGGAGGGCCCATTCACCACTGAAATTTGGGCGGATGAGCACACGGGGGGGGGGGAGTCGTCAAACCCAAGCCTTTTCCCAAACAACAAATGTTCGGGATTTATAAAGGGCCCGACATGGAAGGGGGAGACACGGGTTTTTTTTTGGGGGAAAATTCTCCATCCCCCTTTGGGGCCCGGGGCCCCGGCCCATCCACCGAGGTGCGGGGTTTGAGAAAAACCCTTTCACGACAATTTCCCATGTCCCCCCCAAGGCAGGGGCCCCCTTTGGCAATTTTAAACAGCCTCATAGCACATTTCCTTCCAGGGGAGGGATGGATTCCCCTTCCGGTCAAAGACCTTCGGGGACAACTTGTGCGGGCCCACCTGACTCCTGCCCCTGCGCACCCGACCTTTTAAACAACGGGGCTGTTCTGCATTCGCCAAAAAGCGGACCCCCGCTTCGCTCCCAACCCGACCCTGACATCTCCGGCTGTTTGCTGCTTTCCCTCCACAAGGGGAAACCCCCCTTCGCTGGCCCGCCGATCCCTAAACCCCCCGGGCTGTTGCTGCATTCTCCACAAGGGGAATCCTGCTTCTGCTGAAACGCCGTTCCAGCAATGTTCTGCAAAATGCTACAAGTTGTCCTTGGCGCCCCTCCTGAGTTATTTCAATGCTTTTCAAATAAAATAATTTTTTTTTTTGGGACAAAAAATAAAATTTTTTTTATGTTGCCTTGAACATTATTGGGAAATTTTTTTTTTTTTTCTAATGTTTTGTAAAATTTTTTAATTTTTTTGAGATGTTTTTTGGTTTTTTTAAATTTTCTGGAACCCCCGGGGATCTCGTGTCCCCCGTGGCCCCCTTTGGGAACCGACAGAGCTTTCCCTTTTCCCTTCTGCAAGAGCAAATAGCTAAGGAAGTCTCTCGGTTTTCCATGAGCAACCCAGAAAGTTAAACTTGGGGGCCCTTTGGGGGGGTGGGTTTTTTAAACAGTTGGTTAAAAGGGCATCTCGTTTTTAAATGTCTGCCCTGGCCCTTTGGGAACCGCACAAAAAGCTTCCCCTTTTCCATTCTGCAAAAGCAAATAGCTAAGGCAGCCTGCTCGGTTTCCCTGAACAACCCAGAAAAATTAAAAAAATTGGTTTTACTTGTTTACAATTTAAAAATTTTGGGTCATCTAAACACATTTCATTACTTTATTGCAAATTAAAAATGTCTAAGTATAATTTTAATACCCAAAATTTTTAAAATAAAATTATCTGTAAATTTTAAATTCAACTTAACTGTGAAGCTAAGGTACTCTGAAAAAAAACATAAGACAATATTAAAGTTAAAAACAAGCCAATTTATTTTTAAAATTTTTTTTTATAATACCCCCCCCCCAAACCCCCCACCCCTATAACAAAAAAAAAAACCCATGATTTAAAAAAATTTTAACTATATACAAAAAAACCCCACCCCGTACCGCCCCAAAAAAAATTAATTTAATTTTGAAAAAAAGAGGGGGGAAAACATGGGGAGGGCAGAAAAACCCGGGGGGGAGAGGGTTTGTTTAAATTCGGTAAGAAAAAATCCCACTGCTGGGGTGCGAGGAAAAATTTTTGGTCCATTGGGGTGTACTTGGTAACACCCCAAACAGTGGGATGGGGCAGAGGTTGTTGGTTGGAAGTGGGGGGGGGGGGGCCCGTGGAGGGCGGAACCCGGAAAAAAAAAGGCTCAGGGAAAAGGACGGAGTGGGGGTTTTGGGGGAAAAGGGTGGCGTCCAAAGGAGGAGGGGTGGGCCCGGGGACCACAAAAACCACTGCCCCAGGGGGGGGAAAAGTCCCCCGGGATCAGGCAATTTCGTTGTCCGGTGGCTTTGACGCCCCCATGGGCCGGGGTCCCAATTTACCCTTTTTTTGGTCCTTTAGAAAGGGTTTAAAGGCAGAAGGCGGCAGCTTTTGCCATTGCCAAAAAAAAAATTTGGGGAGGTTTATCCCCCCATTTTGACCCCCCCGCTGCTAGGGAAAACAAAACTCCCCTGCGGGTGGAGGTTGCTTACCTAGGAGAGCGGGTTTTTTAAAAATTTTTCGGGCCCCCCGGGGCTCAACAGGGACTGGGGTGGATGAAGGGGGCGGGCAGGGGGAGTGGCGGGGGGCAAACGTTTGGGTGGGGGGCCCGGGGGGGGGGGGGCCCGCAGCCCCAGCTCCCCCGCAGCCTCCCCATGTTGGGGGCCAGCTCGCTGAAACTTGTTGGGGGCCAAATCCCCCCAAGACACCCGGGTTTTCCTCTCTGGGGGCCCCCCCCTAGGGGGATTTCCCCGCCCCCCCCCCCCAATTGTTTTATTTTGCCCCCCCCCCCCCTCCCCCCCGCCCCCCCCCCGCCGCTTGGGCCCCACCAATTTCTTGGGGGGGCGCCGTTTCCCCTCCCCCCCCCACCCCCCGATGTTCCTCAGGGGCCCCGGGGTGGCCCGCCGACACCCCGGAAGGGGGTAGGTTTTCCCATGTTTCCAAAAAAAATTTGAAAAAAAAAAATTAGGGCCTTTTTTTTTTAAAATATAAAAAATCACATAGGGCCCCATAGCCAAATTTGCAAACATTTTTAAAAAAAAAAAAAAAAAAAAAAAAAAAAAAAACTTTCCGGGGGGCTGTTCCGGGGTTTTGGGGGCCCGAGGACATCAAACTCCCTGTGGGAAAGGGGGATGGTAACCCCTTTTGGGGGAAAAAGGGATTTTTCCGGCCCTTTTTGGGGCCCCCCCCCCCTTCCCTTCCCTTCCATCCCCCGGGGGACGGAATCGGGCCCCCCCCAAAACCCTCTTCCAAACCCGTTTTTTCTCAACCCCCACGTCCTGTTTCTGCAACGAAATAAAATATGTTAAAAAATTCCCCCCAAAAATAAATTTTTTTTTGGGGGGTTTTTTCACCAAAAGGGAAGTAATGTCCAAGGAAAAATAAAAGTTTAACAATGGGTCAAGGGCAAACAGAACAAAAGGACCCCGGGAAAGAACATTTACAACGGTGCAATTTAAAAAAAACAATTTTAAAAACGTTCACCCCCCCTCAGAGGGGGCCAAACCTTTTTTCCCCCACTTTGGGGGCCGGACCACTTCCCCCAACCCTTTAAGGGGGAAACCAACACCCAAAACCCCCAAAAGGGGGGGCCGCAAAGTGGGGAACAAAAGCCCCATACAGTGTTACAACCCCAATAAATAAATGTTCTATCATTCTGCCTCTTTTCCTATGGATTCAAAAACCCCACAATTTCGAAAAGTAAAGTGCACACGTACTAAAAGGGACCATGTGAACATACACTCCAAAACCTTTTACTGTATAAATGTGGGACATAAAATAAAGTGTCCAAAAAAAACCCGTTTGAAAAATGTGTGGAGATGGACAAATTTAAAATTTTCTTACCGATTTTTTGTCTGGGGGTCCTGCTCGAACTCGCCCATTCCCGGGGGAAAAAACCCCCGGGACACAGCTCCACGCTTGGGCGGGGGCGTGGCCGTTGCAAAAAACCGGGGGCTTCTTTCCCAAAAGAATGGGAAAGGTTCTGGACCTGAAAAAAAATAACATGAAAAATTTCATGAATTTTTACTTTCCCCACCACAAAATCTGAAACTTTTTTAAAAAAAATTTTGCAAAACAAATGCTTAACGGGAGAAGTTGCAGAATATGAAAATTTTTTTGCACGTTATGCAATGTGTTTTTGGGCCCCTGTAGCTAAAAAAACTGGGAATTTTAAAAGTAATATTTTTCAATTTTTTAAAAAAAAAAAAAAAAAAAAAAATTAAAAGACAACCCGCCATGGTTTCTTGTTTTTTACAAAATTAGTTTTTTTTAAAAACTACAGGGATATGGGATCAAAAAAAAATTTTAGAGAAAAAATATCCGATACCAATACAAAAGTGTCAAAGTTCAGTAAAAAAAAGTCAAAAAAAACAAGAGTTTCAGATATTACAAAGAAAGATTTAATTTACCTGCTTTTACAATAGGAAATATTTTTACACCCAGGGGGGGATTTTTGGGGGACACTTTTTTTGGGAGCATTTGGGAAAACGTTTCACAACATTGCAAAAACAAAGTAGGGATGCAGCCCCGCTTTCCCACCACTCTCTCCCCCACGAATATTAAAAAAGAGCAAAAAATATGGTAAAATTTTCAGTGCAGTGCCCTAGTGAAAGCAAAAACAAATCCCTTTCAAACAAAAAATTTTTTTTAACATGTTATTTCTTCATGGGGCTTTCAGTGCCATGAAAAATGCCCGTCCAATTGGTGCAGCAAAGGGTTTCTGCCTCCCCCCCCCCCCTTCAAGTTTTCCCCTACACACACGGGAAATTTGGGTTGGGGCATTTAAGGGCCCCCAATTATGCTGTGGAACAACCCAAAGTTTAAAGGACTTTCCTCCGAAATTTAAAGGGCCCCCACGTCCAACCCAACGCAGTACACGGGGGGTCTCCCGGGGCATTTTTTTCTCTTTTCCCCTCTCCTTTGGACATGGGAAGTGGGTTTGTGAGGAAATATTACGCACAAAAACCCTATTCCCAGCTTTGTTCCCCCCCCAAAAAAATTTATTTCAAAACCAGACAGTTGTCAGGACTACAGACTCACCTATAATTGAACCCAGAACGGATTCCCGGCATTTTCCGCGGCAAATACGTGCCACACAAGTGTGCCGCGTACTCTGGACTGATTTGCGACGGAAATAAGTGACATGCACATTGTTTTTCCGTCCGGATTGCCGTCGTCAATCCGCGGCGGCAATCCGGCACGGAAATACGCGTCTTGTGAACGACGAGCCGTATTTTCTATTTAAATCAATAGAAAATAGGCTGTTACTTATTTCTGACTGATTTGCCGACGGATTGACGATCGTCAATCCGTCGGCAAATCCGCGGCTAAATAAGCCGTGTGAATGAGGCCTTATTGTTACACATACTCACAGTGGCCAGGTGTTTAGTTGCTGGTTACTGGAGAAGGACGACCCCACCCACTAGAGCAGATGTGTTGAAACGATTTAAGGAAATAAGGAGAATGGAGTATCTCACAGCCCTGCTCAACAATAAAGTAGATTCCTTTACCACTGTTTGGTCTCCTTGGGACCACTATCTTATAGAAATTGAGACCTTATAATATTGATTAAAGTATTACTGATGTTTTTTGGAGAGCAACAAATTTAATTTTCCATTTACCTTTTGTTTCTTTCTTTTTTTTCTTTGTATTGTTATTCCAGTGTATTGTTTGCATTATATGCTAAAATTTCTTGTCTCCTGTGAAAAGTACAATGGTTGTTTGGTTTTGGGAGAGTATTTTACTTCTTATGTGGTACATTTCGCATATATTGAGATGTGCTTTATGTGATATTTATGTACGATTTATAGACAAGAAACGTATTGTCATTGTGTACTTGAAAAATTGTAATAAAAAGTACAGTTATATAAAAAAAAAAAATCCTCTAAAATTACCCCACGTGGAAAACAAGACAACTCAAGGTATTAACTTATAGGAATAATTTGTACTTTTTCTGCCTTTTACTTAACCCCTTAAGGTCTAAGCCTGTTTTGGACTTAAAGAGCAAGCCCTTTTTTTCAAATCTGACGTGTCACTTTGTCGGGAATAACTTTTTAATGGTTTACCTATTCATGTGAATTTGAAACTGTTTTCTCGTGACACATTGTAGTTTAAGTTAGCAATTGATTTTTGTTGAAATAATCCTTATTTATTTGGTGAAAAATATAAAAAAATAAGAAAATTTGGAAAAATTTTCCATTT
This sequence comes from Phyllomedusa bahiana, assembly GCA_025379985.1. Classification (NCBI taxonomy): domain Eukaryota; kingdom Metazoa; phylum Chordata; class Amphibia; order Anura; family Hylidae; genus Phyllomedusa; species Phyllomedusa bahiana. The sequence continues at coordinate 91,961 of JAODAL010006567.1, read as the reverse complement.
TCAAAGTTTAAAAACGTATGAGTGTAAGACAGATAGTCATACCCAACAAATTTGTAAATAACAAACATCTACCATAAGTCTACTTTATGTTGGCATCGTTTTTTAAACAACCTCTTATGTTTTTAAGACAGTAGGGGGCTCTTAAATTTTGTAGCAAATTTTAACATTTTCCAGAACATTTGTAACACTGATTTTTTTAACCCCTTACCGCCAAAGCCAGTTTTGGCCTTTCTGAAAGAGCCCCATTTTTATAAATCTGACATTTGTCACTTAAGGCCTCGTTCACACGGCTTATTCTGGGACGGATTGCAGCCGTACTGCGCGCCGGAGTTGCGCTGCAGTACGGCTGGAATCCGTCCCAGTCATTAAGGTAATCCACAGTTGTCATAGAGAACTATGGATTCCGCCTCTTCTCCCCGCTCGGCGAATACGCCGAGGGGGAGACAGTGACATGCACATTATTTACAGCGTGTACGCGCCGTGAATAATGAGTGTCTATGGGGCCGGCGAGCTGCCGGCCCCCCGCCCTACCCCGCTGCACGGCTGCTGGCGTAATTGCGGGGCGAAATCCGTCCGCACAATTACGTCGGCAATAAGCCGTGTGAACATTGCTTTATGTGAGAATAACTTTTTGAAACTTTTGTCTATCCAAGTGATTCCGAGACTGTTTTCTTGTGAAACATTGTGCTTTAAGTTAGTAAGAAATTTTAGTAAGAAATTTTTTAAAAATTTGAAAAATTTACCGTTTTCAAAAGTCAAAAATTTCTGTGTGTAAGACAGATCATTATTCCATTCAAAATAGTTTATAACTAGCATCTACCATATGTCTACTGTAGGTTGGCATAATTTTTTACATTATTTTTTTACGACATTAGGAGGCTTAGAAATTTAGGGCCACATGTATGAAAACTGGCTAGGTCTAAATTTCACATTGTTACACATAGCAACCAAACACAGCAACCCTTTCATTTTTCCAGAGCACCATATGAAATTAAATGGGCGCTGTGATTGGCAGCTATGGGCAACAAAGTGAATTTTAGACCTAGACAGTTTTCATACATGTGGCCCTTAGTAGTCATTTTTCACATTTTCAAGAAAATTTGCAATATACATTTTTTTAGGGACCAGTCCAGTTCTGACGTGGCATTGATTGGCCTGTATGTTAGACACCCTCATAAATTGCTCCATCTAAGAAACTACACCCCTTACAGTATACAAAACAGCATTTAGGATGTTTATTAACCCATTAGGTGTTTCACAGGAATTAAAGCAAAGTGGAGGTGAAATTTCAAAATTTCACTTTTTTTTGCAGATTTTAAATTTTTATCCATTATTCACAAGAACACGGTAGATGAGAACAGGGAAATACAACTTAATATTGTTTCCCCAAATTCTGCTGTTTTCAGAGATATTCCATATGTGACCCTAAGATGCTAAAACTTAATAAACACCCCAAAAAAGACCCCAGAAACTACACCCTTTAAGGAATATATCCAGGGGTGTAGAGAGTATATCGAACCCACAGGTGTTTCAAAATTTTTTTTTAGCATTAGGTTGTGAAAATTTTAACTGAAAATGTTTAATTTTTACAAAGAATCCAGGAAAAAAGCCTCCCAAATTTTGTTACGCAATTTCTTCCATGTTCAGTAATACCCTATACATGGGTGTAAACTGCTGTATGGGCGCACTGCAAGGCGTACAAGGGAGGGAGTGTTATTTGGAGTTTGGAACGCTGATTTTCAGAACAGGTGAAACCTTCCAGAAGTCACCCCATTTTGGATTCAACGCCCCTTTAGTGTTCTCCTCTATGGGTGTATTGCGCATTTTGGGCATACAGGTGTTACATATTTTTTTTTACCATTGGGCCATGAAAATGGGGGGAGGAAAAAACACAGTTCTGGCATTGTTTTTTGAGTTTCAATTTTACAGCGTTTGCCGTGCAGTGTAAATGACAGGATAACATTATTATGCAGATCGGCGCAATTGCAATTATATAAATTTCATATAGTTTTTTAGGTTTTATTACTTTTACACAATGGAAATGTGTTTATAAAAAAGTGTTTTTATTTTGTCCTATTCTGTTGTCCTATTTTATTTTTCTGTGTACGGAGCTAATTATGGGCTTGTTTTTTGCAGGATGAGTTGATGTTATTGGTACCACTGTGGGGTCTATGTAACGCTTTGATCACTTTTTATTAACCCCTTAATGACCTAGGATGTATGCATAAGTCCAGGTCGTTTGGAGGTTAACACACCTGGACATATGCATACGTCCTGAGGATCGCGCAAACTCTCAAACAGAGTTAGTGCGATCGTCGCGGTATGTTAGCTGTATATTACAGCTGACATCCCGCAGCATTGGCCCGGACCGGAGATCACTCGTGGGGGGGGGGGGGCATTAACCCCTTAATTACCACGACCGATAGGTCGCAATAACTAAGGGACACGCAGGAGAAGTGATTCCCTCCTGCGTCTCTGTCGGCAACAGGAGCTGCACGATCGTGCAGTTGCTGTGTGCTGACAGACAGACCGGAAGGTATAGAATGCCTTCCGGGCTGTCTGTGACGTCACCATGCCCGGCTGTGCCCTGTGGGCATGTCCGGGCATCGTGACTGACAGTGCCATAGAGACCAATACACAGCAATAACTGTGTATTGATTTCTATATGAATGAGCGATCTGAAGATCACTCATTCAAATCCCCTATGGGGAAAAGTAAAAAAAAAAATGTGAAAAAGTAAAAAAAAAAAATGTGAAAAATGTGAAAAACAAGTAAAACACAAACTGAAAAATAAAATAAAAAACACGTACACCGCTCTTTTCCCCTTTACAAACAGCAAAAAACGTGTTTTCCTGTTTGAATAAAAGTGTTTTTATTGTATAAAAGCAGTAAAACATTAACAAAAATATACAAATTGGGTATCGCTGTAATTGTATCGACCTGCTGAGTAAAGTTACCATGTCATATATACCGTAGAGTGACCGCTATAAAAATAAAAATAAAAAACACTACCAGGATTGCTGTATATTGTTCAAAACACCTAACAAAAACCTTAATAAAAAGTGAACAAAGCGTCATATGCACCCCATAATGGTACCAATAAAAGCATCAATTCACACCGCAAAAAACAAGCCCCTACACAGCTCCGTACAAACCAAAACAAATTTTGGGGTGCTTTTTTTTCCAGGATTAGTTATAAATATGAAACATTTTAAGCTAAAATTGCAGATTGTTGGAAAAAAAAATTCATAGCCTAATGCTAAAAAAAATTTGTGAATCACCTGTGGGTTCAATATACTCACTGCACCACTGGATATATTCCTTAAAGGGGTTAGTTTCCAATATGGGGTCTTTTTAGGGGTGTTTATTAAGTTTTAGCACCTTAGGGTGTCTGCAAACCATAAAAAGGCACCTAAATAAAATTGTATTGAAAATGAGACCCCAGAGTCCGCTAGGTGCTCCTCCTATTCTGAGGTTTGTGGTTGAACCAAATAATGCACTAGAGCCACATATAGGATATCTCTAAAAACGGCAGACCTGGGGGAATTGATATTAAGTTGCATTTACCTGGTCACACTTACCATATTGCAGTGAATGATAGATATTCAAAATCTGGAAAAAAAGTGAAATTTTGAAATTTCACCTCCATTTTGTTTTAATTTCTGTGAAATACCTAAAGGGTTAACAAACTTCCTAAACACTATTGTAAATACTTTAAGGGGTGTAGTTTCTTAGATGGAGTGATTTATGGGGGTATCTACCATACAGGCCCCCCAAAGCCATATCAGAACTGGAGTGGTCCCTAAAAAATTTATATTGCGGACTTCCAGGGGCGGGGCAGCTGGTAATGGCCGCATCTTAGACGAGCTCCTCCACAGTGCTCTGCAATTATCGGCCCTATACCTGTCTCACTCGGACACCCTCTTGCCCAAATGGGTTACGAAGGTGAAGACTCTACAGGGGAATAGGGCACGCATGGTTTGGAGCCACAGCTAACTTACACGGATTCATAGAAGTCGGGAGAGACTTCAGGGAGCCTTGCCGCCTTGCACGGCAGACATCTTGCCTTGCCCCACTGCACATCGAGCAGAACGCGCTAGACAGCGTGAAAGAGACAAATCCCGGACCGGACAGAGATATACTCCGGAGAAACCCGGCAGTCAGAGGCAACAGTAGGAGAGTGCGGCCCTTCTTACCAACTCACCGGAGGCGGAGGAGAAGCAGGAGACGGGTGCGATCTGGAGGCAGGAGACTGTGCTTGGTGGGAGCGGAGCTGCAGCCCCTGTGGGAGAGCGCGACGCCGGGACACAGACCGTGCCGGAGCGCGACCAAGCACCACCCGCCGGGGAAGTGAGGACGAACACTGAGTGGGGCTGTGAAATACCCCGAACCCGCCTTCTGCATCGGGAGCAGAAGAGGAGCGGAGGTAGCTGGGCTACGTCGCGCATTGACTACTCAGGAAAGACAGAGCCTACATAGAGAGCCAAGGTACCGGGGAACATCACGGGAGACCCCCGGGATAGAACACGGGCTGTCACGGACTGGAGCGACCACCTGTCCCAGAGGCGGGAAAACCGGCCATCTTAATAAGAGACCCCTGGCACACTCTTACCCCCGTCACAACCCGGGACAGCCTCGCTTACAAGAGAAGGTTAACCTCTGCTCTTCACCCTCTGCTAAGCCTGAGGACTGAACATACCATCCTGGCCTTATAAACCACCTTCTCACAACAATAGAAAAGAGAGGAGAGGAGAGAGGAGACTTTGGGCGGGAAAACGAGCGCCATCGTCTGCTTCCCCCATGCTTGGGGGGGGGGGTACGAGTGGCGGGAACAGCCGCCATCTTATACAAGATTTACCCAGCCTTACCGCGGTGCAATTACACACCTGCACAACAGGACTAATCTAACGAGCCAAGGAGCTCATCTACTGAACCCCTGCCGCACATTAAGTTCTCAGACATAATTCAACTATCTAACTGGGATTCATTACCCCCAACAAGTGTTGCCACCAGGTTCGGACTGGGCCGCCGGGGGATCGGGGAATCCCCCGGCGGCCGCGAGCTGCGGTGGGCCCCGGAGGCAGTGCCGTCGCTCCCCGGGCCCGGCCGCCGCATCCGGTCCCTGGACGCGCGGACCTGGCGTCCCGCGCGCTCAGAGACCGGCCCGGGAGTTGGGGACTAATGTCCCCGACTCCCGGGGCAGCACGGTGTCAGCGGAGCATAGCGCCACTAGCGCTGCGCTCCGCTGATCTCCCTGGCAGGCTGAAGGCGTTAGGCCTTCAGGCTGCCGGGCGCCAGCCCCTACTGCTGACGTAGGCGGCGCGGTGACGTCGCTTATGCAGGGCGGCAGGAACCGGCGGGGAGCTCGGAGCGGCACGAGCGGGAGTCAGGTGAGTGGCTGGCTGTTTTTTTTTGTTTGTTTTTTTTAGCTACCTAAAGGGGGGGCCCTGGCTGCCTAAAGGGGGGCCCTGGCTACCTAAAGGGGGGCCCTGGCTACCTAAAGGGGGGGCCCTGGCTCCCTAAAGGGGGGGCCCTGGCTACCTAAAGGGGGGGGCCTGGCTGCCTAAAAGGGGGGGCCCTAGCTGCCTAAAGGGGGGGCCTTGGTTGCTTAAAGGGGGGGCCTGGCTACCTAAAGGGGGGAACCTGGCTGCTTAAAGGGGGGGGGGGGCCCTGGCTGCCTAAAGGGAGGTCCCTGGCTACCTAAAGGGGGGGCCCTGGCTACCTAAAGTGGGGGCCCTGACTACCTAAAGGGGGGGCCTGGCTACCTAAAGGGGGGCCCTGACTACCTAAAGGTGGGGCCCTGGCTACCTAAAGGGGGGGGGGCCTGTCTGCCTAAAGGGGGGCCCTGGCTACCTAAAGGGGGCCCCTGGCTACCTAAAGGGGGGGCCCTGGCTGCCTAAAGGGGGGCCCTGGCTACCTAAAGGGGACTGCTTCAGGGGGCCCTGACTACCTAAAGGGGGGCCCTGACTACCTAATGGGGCCCTGATTACCTAAAGGGGGGCCCTGACTGTCTACAGGGGGCCCTGACTACCCAAGGGGGCCCTGACTACCTAACGGGGGGCCCTGACTATCTAAAGGGGGCCCTAATTACCTTAAGGGGGCCCTGACTACCTAACGGGGCCCTGACTATCTAAAGGGGGCCCTGACTACCTAAAGGGGGCCCTGACTGTCTAAAGGGGGCCCTGATTACCTAAAGGGGGCCCTGACTGTCTACAGGGGGCCCTGACTACCTAACGGGGGCCCCGACTACCTAACGGGGGCCCCGACTGTCTAAAGGGGGCCCTGATATCTACAAGGGGCCTTGACTAACTAAAGGGGGCCCTGACTAACTACAGGGGGCCCTGACTACCTACAAACTAAAGGGGACCCTGACTACCTACAAACTAAAGGGGACCTTGACTACCTGCACACTAGCTAAAGGGGGCCCTGACTTCCTGTATACTACCTAGAGGAAAACTCTAACTTCCTGCACACTACCTAAAGGAGGCCTTAACTGCCTTATACTACTTCAAGGGAAGCCCTAACTGCCTGTATACTACCTAAAGGGGGGTCCCTAACTGCTTGCAGCCTATATAAAGGGGAACCTAACTACCTACAGCCTAACTAACTGGGACTCACCAACACCTACCTACAGCCTACCTAACTGGGGTCCACCAACCTAACTGTAGCCTATCAACTTACCTAACTGGGGCCTGCTTATCTAACTGGGGGCTACTAACCTACCCACCCGTGGCTAGGTACCCACCAGAATCACGGCAAAATTATGTACCCGCCAACCTACTTGGGGCTGGCCTACCAACTTATCCAGCAGGGGTCTACCTATCTAAATAGGGCCTATCTAGTTACCTGGGGCCTTTCCTATTTGCCTACGTACCTGGTAATATAATTTAGAGGGCAGCAGCCCATAGTTGTAGCATTATCTCCAGGGGGTTAGTCCTCTCACCACCCTCCAACCCCTTAGGATACTAGGCCTCTAAGCTATGGCTTGTACCTGCTCTCCCACCCCTGGGAAGTTTGTACAGAGGTGGGAATAGGTAAAAAGATGCTGGAAAATTGAGGATTCTAAGATATTTGTGTGTAATTTCTGCAGGAATGAGTTGTGGCCGGGACAAGTCATCATGGCGGTGTGGAATGGATGCAGAAGAAAAGGGAATAAGAACGACTCATGAGAGAAGAGAACAACTCATCAGATAGGACGTCTCTGGTGAGTCCCTGATTTCAGGGGTTATTTTACTTCTATATTGGATCAGTGCTGTATTCACTGTAATGTGATGTGACCTGAGCTGGTGTCTGACCTCTATGTGGTCTCTATATGGCGGTGTTGTAGGTTATACCTGAGCTGGTGTCTGTCCTCTATGTGGTCTCTATATGGTGGTGTTGTAGGTTATACCCGAGCTGGTGTCTGACCACTATGTGGTCTCTATATGGTGGTGTTGTAGGTTATACCTGAGCTGGTGTCTGACCTCTATGTGGTCTCTATATGGCAGTGTTGTAGGTTATACCTGAGCTGGTGTCTGACCACTATGTGGTCTCCATATGGCGGTGTTGTAGGTTATACCTGAGCTGGTGTCTGACCTCTATGTGGTCTCTATATGGTGGTGTGGCAGGTTATATCGGCGCGGGTATAATGCCAGCGTACACTTGTCCCTGGTTGTAAGAGTAAGGGAACAACTGACCCTGTGATAGGAGTTACACTTTTACTTTCTTGCTGGTGTTTATTTTAGAAGGTGGTGAGGTGCGTGACCAAGGGAAACGTGGAGGGGGATATTGTATGTGGGTGGAGGGGGATATGGATGGAGCTACTTAGCCCTGTTTCTATGATATGTTAGACTGACAAATGTGTGACTCCCTTGGTTTTGTGTACTACACAATACAGTTCTGTTTTGCACACTGTATTATGTGGTAAAATGGGCGCATTTATGTCTGAGAGGCCGGTAATATTTTCATGTACAGTAGGGTGGGCCCCAAAGATCAATTCCCCTGTGGGCCCCAGACCGCCCAGTCCGACACTGGCCACTACCCACTAAAACTTTCTGAGGATGCTTTCATTACCCAGTGCCAAGCACCAATCTGAGCAACTAAAGCCACAGCAGTAGTTCTGTAACCAGAGACTGATTATATCTTCTGTAGAACCACACTGCTCTCTAGTGACGCTGGTTTAAATTGCAAGAACTCTGTAACCTGCCAAGTCTTTACTACAACTTGTTTCTGACGGGCACAGTTCGGTCGGTGATACGCTGGACCGAGCCAACCCCCACCTCAGGGTGCTTTTGTACTCTCTAAGCTATAACGCACCCTATCCCACAACAGCTCCACCTGAGAGAACACTCAACAGCAGATCACTGCTCAGATCTAAACCATTTCCCATCCCTCTTGGGGTGAGGAGCTCTTCTTCATACCTCATAATATTTTCTGAAACACTGCAATGAGACTCTAAATGCAATAGCGGACAGCTTGGCGCTTTGACCCGGTCCCTCTTCCTCCTGGGTATCTCTCTCGGTTAGTGTCATGGACAAATTTCTCTCCCAAACCCAAAAATCGTTGACACAAAGACAGACTCGCCACTCGATCTCACAAGCCCCAGCGCTTAAGACAATGACCAAACACAAAACCCCCAAGGACAAATCACAAACCAAATTGGTCCCCCTCCACCATCTAAACAGACCGGATCCCCCGTACTGATGAGTAGTGGAGACATTACTCCTCCTGACCTGTCGTCCCCAAATAGCCCGGCGGCTTCCACATAATCTGAGACAGACCAGGCAATAGTTATGTCTCAAGAAGTGATCCGAATGCTGACCCCATACCTGGATAAACGCTTGGATATGATCCAAAATTCTATAAACACCGCCTTGGGCCAAATCACTGAAAATACACAATGAATAGTAGAACTGTAGACGAGAATGGTTTCCTGTGAATCATCGATCTCCTCAACAGAAAGAGACCTAACCCAACAACAAAACGCCACAATAATCCTCCGTGATAAACTGGAGGATCTCGAAAATAGAGAGAGGAGAAACAATCTCAGATTTGTAGGCATACCAGAGACAGTCTCCGGAGACGCCCTCCAGAAATACCTGGTTGAGAAACTTCATGCCGCCCTACAGTTGAGTCTCCCAGGGGATTCACTGTTAATTGAGAGAGTCCACAGAATAGGGCCGCACAGGGGGGAAGGGGACCGGAAACCGCGGCAAGTCATAGCCCATTACGCCAATTGGACAATCAAAGAACAAATACTAAAGGCCTACCGATCCCTGGGAAAGGCGGTGGTGGATAACGCAACTATAGTGTTTCAGTAGTGTTACCCTGAAAAGAAAAGCCTTCACACCACTGTGCAGACAACTCTTTGAAAAAGGGATACGCTTTCAGCTGTTGTATCTGGCACGTCTAAGGGTTACTATAGAGGGGAAAACCACATTCTTTGAAGACCCTGATCTTGCTCCCAAACCCAGAATGACTGAGAACCCTAATTTTGCACTACTACCCCCTGACCCTAGAGTGACTTCATCGGGTCTTTGAATATTGTCATACATAGTTCCTTGTTACCATATGCTACACCCCTAGGAGCCACCAAGGAGGAGACCATTGCATTGCCTCAGGTCCTGACTCCTGAGAAGGGATGCTTGTCATCCCTGACCTTACACCTCTCGTGATGAATTTATAAACGCACCTGATCTGCTATAAGGGACACGGTAGCCAGAGTATGGATCCGGTTGTCAAAATAAACGTTGACATGTTATCATATAATGAAGTGCCAAATTGGAAATAATCCCAACCATACCTGATCTGGTGGGCTAGACACGGTCGGTGAGCTGCTCTTGAGGTTGGGGCTAACTTAAAGGCCTCTCTCCCGGAGGGCACCTCGCTTACTGTATTACACTTAGCTCTTCCTGGCGGAATTGTTAACTCGTTTTGAGTTCTCAAAACTAGATGCATCGGACCAGATATTTTGGACACTACTATTAGAGTATTGATCCTGATGTTGATGTCAATGTCTACACACTACCGCTCTTTGAGTTTGGGAATGCTGAACTGATGGAAAACCCAGGTGTACCTGATTGGATGCACAAGACACTGTTAGAGCCTTGATCTTGAAACTTACGCAAATGCAGGGACATTTCTCTTGGTGAATGCCTCACCTATTGTACTAAAACTGGGTGTTTCTGGTCAGGTATACCGGACACCACAGTCGGAATAATAATCTTGAGGTAAAAGTTAATGTAACGGCCTACTTTTCTGCGTATGTGAGACTCGTTATACTATGCTTAGTTATGACCTGAGAAAACAATAGCTACTCTCAAGGTTTGGAACTGTTAATTTAAAGTTCTCTGCCATACCATGTTATTTATCATAGAGGGGATGGCGGCGCCTCCTGGGGCCTTCGATCTTGTTGCCCCCACGCCCACGGTGGCCCTGATGGCTTTTTTGATCTCCTCTTAGGTAATATAATCTATACGAATGGACTCTATACCTTTGGGGATCACCTCAGAAAAGATCTCTGCACTACTTGAGGTCTAGGATGCTGTTAGGTGGCGCCTGCTGCTCCTGATATAGTTTTACCTATAACAAGTTTACTAGATCTAAAATACCCAACCTGGTTTGCTGACTGAGGCATATAGGGGTTTTGATTTGTGCATGTCGGGGCCTTTCTATAGGTGACGGCCATACCTAATGCAATACGCTCAAGTTCTGATTTGCCGACGCGCCAACTCCTTTTAGATCTAGATACGCCGAGCGACTGTTTTCTTTTATTGTACTACACACTGTTACGATATAGGATTCAATTTTTCTTTTCCATTAGGAAAATGTGCTTTTTCCAGTTAAGGTTCATGTTTTTGTTCTTCCTTCCCCTTTTGTGTCTGTGTGCCCACTCCGGAGTATAAGCCTGACCCGCTGAGCAGGAACCAGCGGGAGGACCCCGTCGCTTGCTGGGACGATGGACTCTCGCTGTACAAAGACTCATCCTGCGCAGTGCCTTGGTCGTCAACGGGAATAGGATGAGTACCGTTATCACTCCCACACACAATCTCCATTCCTCATCCTTAAAAATAGTTAGCTGGAACGTTGCTGGTTTCAATTCACCGGTCAGACGAAAACAGATGTTGACTCATCTCAAACGACTGAAACCACAAATCATCTTCCTCCAAGAGACCCAGTGCCGAGGAGGGATTCCTTAAGGCACCGTGGCCGGGTGACTGCTATAGTGCTTCATACCATAACAAAACTAGAGGTGTTGCGATATTTTTTCATGCGAACCTCTCCCCCCTTGGTGCACGAGGTGCATACGGACCCTGGAGGACGATACATTTTCATAGATGTCACCATACACACACGTCGCTACTCTCTTCTCAACATATATGCCCCGAACCACCCAAATGCAAATTTCTACTCGCATCTACTTAACTGGACCGGACATCTCAGGCACAATTTGAGCAAGGGACCACCCCTATTCTTAGGAATCTCATGGATCACTTCTCTTTGTGTGACCCCTGGAGGATTCTCAACTCCTCCGCACGAGAATACTCATTTTACTCAGCAGTACACGGTAGTCACTCCCGAATTGATTATTTCTTATTAGCGGCAAACATCTTCCCATGGGTGGAAACTGCTGACATAGGAAACATAGTAATATCTGATCATGCTCCAATCAGTATTAGCATATCCATCCAATCGGATTCTCAAAGAATTTGACAGACTCAGAGGACTTCAAACAATATTTGAGGATCCAGTGGCAGCACTACCTGGACGACAATGTCTAACACATTTCGGACAACTCCCTTTTCTGGACGGCATCTAAGGCGGTTCTGCGGGGACATATCATCTCTTACCTCCGTCAAAAAGCCAGGGAAAGCAAAAGGAAATTTAACCTGCTAAATGACGATCTAACTGCATCTCACAGGGCATATATTGCCTCCCCTACGAACGAAAACAAAGAGAAATACATGACCACAAAATCCCTCATGGACGCATACATCCAGGGCCAGGCCAAATGGGGAATAGAGGTGGTTAAAAATAAGTTCTTTCGCTGGGGTAATAAGGTAGGATCCCTGCTGGCCAAAACATATAATGTAAAATCCCAACGTAAACTAATACAAGCCCTCATCAACCCTAACATGGCCACTATAACCAACAACTCCCGGGAGATACAAGGAATTCTTACTCAACACTTTACGGACTTTTACATGGCCCAAGACTATGACTCCTCAAAAATTTGGTCTTTCCTACAAGGACTACGGCTACCACGACTGAACTCTGACGCTAGGGAATACCTAGACTCTGACATTACAGAAGTCTAAGTTTGTCACACCATTGCAAACCTCCCAGCGAACAAGACACCAGGGCCAGATGGCCTTTCGGCCGAATATTACAAAATCTTGAAACAAGACATGGCTCCCCACTTAACAAATTATCTCAATAGCATTTATAGGGGGGGATACACATAAGGCGGAATTCTATGCCTCGGAGATGATATTGATCTTGAAGCCGGGCAGGGACCCCACTAACCCGGGCTCTTACCGTCCAATAGCCTTAATGAATCAGGATTATAAGATTCTGACTAAAATACTGGCGGACCGTCTCCAGTCTGTGCTGTGCCCATTACTACTCCCAGTGCAATTGGGGTTTCTCAAAAACAGACACTCCACAATCGGGATTCGACAAGCCATTGCAGCAACAGCGCAGCACCTAGATAAATCCCAACCAATGTCCATGCTCCTTAGCCTTGATGCGGAGAAGGCCTTCGACTCCATATCGTGGCCTTTTCTCAATACATGCCTAAGACATAGATGCTTCGGGGACCAATTCCTATCTTTTTTACACCTCAACCAATCCAACTCTGCCACAGCCTTGACAGTTAATAATCTCTCGCCAGACCCCATACCTATAAGACGGGGTACTAGACAGGGATGCTCCTTCTCCTCTTTCCTTTTTAATCTTTCTCTTGAAAAAACACTCCAGTTCTTTGGGGCTTGTTCACAGCTCAATGGCTGAATTAACATGAACCCAGTAGCTAGCAACTCTGCCATTTATGCTGACTGGGAAAAGATCACAGGTGCAGCTAATTGCTTGAGCAAGATGAAAAACTGCACACCAACTTAACACCTATTCACACTATCATGCAGAAAAGCCACAGTATAATGCATGGGGAGATTGCACAGATGCAAAGTAACCAATGAAACAACCACTCATACAACCTCAGGGCGTGAGGGAGGTGGTTGCCGGTACTACAATTGCATATAATAAGGCGATACAAAAGTGTGCCATAAATATAGATACGTGTGGTACACCATGCTGGCTTAATCTTAATCTTGACACTTTTTTGAGGCACCTGGAGACAGTCACATTATTTGAGGGTATACGGATAGGGAACAAACATATTAAAATCTCTGCGTTTGCAGACGATGTTTTACTATACATTTCGCAACCACGGAGATACCTGGGGATTGTCCTAGAGGACATTCACAAATATGGCTCCCTGTTGGGCCTCAGGATCAATGTGGCCAAATCGGAGGCAATGATGCTAAAGGGACCCTCCATCCCAAGTTGGTCATCAACCTTCTCATTTCGATGGCAGACTGAGTCTTTAAGTTATCTAGGGATTCAAATCCCCAAACATTGCAATTTGATATCTAGATATAATCTGACTCCGTTCATGAAACAAACAGAAGCAACTTTATCTACCTGGAGTAGGTTGACCCTATCACCACTGGGAAGGGCCAACCTGATTAAAATGTCAATCTTTCCTAGACTACTATATCTATTACAATCCTTACCAATTTATCTTAGACCCAGGGAGATAAAACTGTTAAATTCCCTGTTCAGAAAATGTATCTGGAAGGGACGTAGACCAAGAATCAGTCTGCTCATCCTTCAGCAACATCGCACAAATGGAGGAATTAATTTGCCTCAAATTCAGCTGTATAATCTAGCAGAACCTTTCTGATTACACACCTATTGCTGTCCTGCCCAACTGATGCCTCCTGGGAAATTTTCGGCATCTTACCGCCAGACTACCAGTCCACACCGGCAACTTCCAAACAGCTTTGGTTTTACATATCTGCGGCAGCGAGGAAAACAATTCTGCATCACTGGATAAAACCCAACCCGCCAACCATGCGATTATTCCTAGATAAACTTTCCCATATTTTCCGAATGGACTGGGTAGAAACGGCAGCCCACAAAGAAAAAAGACTAAGCAAGTTTTCCTAATATGGAAACCATTTATTGCCATCCTTCCAACACATATACGGCTTAAACTAAAACATTTCTTCGGTCTTACCACCTGGTTTCTCGAAAACCAATTAACAGACACACCACTGATCCCATGAGAGTGGAGATTGATATTACATTGACTATCAATACGCTGGTTCTGCAAGTGAGCCGGGCGGTTACCTTGTGCACTCCGGAAGTGGGTAATATACGTTGTTCGTCTTGTAGATGTCACCCCTATAGCCCTAGTTTTTCGGTTTTACCCTGGTTTGTGGTCCCCCTAGTGGTTTCTGTTTTCGTCTCTCAGAAGGGTCAGGAGCCCACAAAGGTGATTGTATGATCAAGTCCGCGGGGGGAGGCCTCAATGCATCCGGGAGTACTTCTCTCGCTATACGGGGGGCCAAGTGGGATGAGGAGCTTGAGATATGGGAAATATTTATTTCTTCATGTTGTAACGCATGCCCTCTACTTCCGCCCTACGACCTCACGGGGACCGCGAAGCGCATTGATGTTAATACATAGTGCGACCCAGACATCCAACGTTTACAGGGAGATGTTAAGCACTACAGTCATAGGTCTGTATCTCAGCTAATGATCTACCGAGCCGAGATGGCTTAAGAACTGGACTGCTTAGATCGCTCTACAAGCCCTACATTCGTTAACAGACTCTGAAATTTTCCTATGTTATAAGGGACGATTTTGTTGCTTCCTGAGTTTATATGTGAAATGTATGTTTTGCTTCTTTTTGGAAAATTAATAAAAACATATTTGAAAAAATAAATTATATTGCAAATTTTCTTGAAAATGTGAGAAATTACTACTAAGTTTCTAAGCCCCCTAATGTCATAAAAAAAGACATTTAAAAAATGATGCCAACCTATAGTGGACATATGGTAGATGCTAGTTATAAATTATTTGGTGGTGAATAATTATCTGTCTTGTACGCAAAACTTTTAGAGCTTTCAAAATGACAGATTTTTCCAAATTTTGACAAAATGTGGAAATTTTTCACAAACAAACAAGGATTGTATGGCCCAAAATTTCTTACTAACTTAAAGCACAATGTGTCACGAGAAAACCAACTCTGAATCACATGGATAGGTAAAAGTGTGAAAAAGTTATTCTCACATAAAGTGACACGTCAGATTTCAAAAATAGGGCTGTGTCAGGAAGGCCAAAACTGGCTTGGTCCTTAACCCTTTAAGGTCTAAGCCTGTTTTTCAAATCTGACATGTGCCACTTTATCTGTGAATAACTTTTCAATACTTTTACCTATCCATGTGATTCAGAGATTGTTTTCTCGTGAAATATTGTGCTTTATTTTAGCAATTAATTTTGGTCGATAAAATCCTTGTTTAGGTGTGAAAAATATCAAAATATCGAAATGTTGTGAAAATGTGAAATAATTTGCCATTTTCAAAGTTTAAAAATTTCTGTGTGCAAGACACATAGTCACACCAAACAAAATAGTAAATAATGAACATCTACCATAGGTCTACTTTGTGTTGGCATGATTTTTGTAAACATCCTATTATTTTTTAAGACATTTTCAAGAAAATTTGCAGAACAGATTTTTTTGGGAACCAGGCCACTTCTAATGTGGTTTTGAGGGGATTGTATGTTAGAAACCCCCATGAATGACTTCATTTCAGAAACTACACCCCTTAACATAGTCAAAACAGCATTTAGGAAGTTTATTAACCCTCTAGGTATTTCGCAGAAATGAATGAAAAGCAAAGGTAAAATTTCAAAATGTTAACTTTTTTGCAGATTTCCGATTTTTGTTCATTATTCATTGGAACCCCGTAGATTTTACCAAGAAATTGCAACTCAATAATGATTCTCCATAATATGCAGTTTTTATAAAAATCCCACTTTTGTCACATATTCTCTTTTTTAATCTTCCACAGGGCTCAGAATTGAAGGAGCATCTTCTTGTTTTAGTATATTTTTCAGGCTTTATTGGAGTAGTGATGGGCAGTGACAGATGTGGGAACAGAAGTTACAAACTGTCTTTTTAACTGATCAGACGGCTATAACAATATGAGGGGAACAGGGACTTGGCAATGAACTGGTTAATTTTTTGTGTGTTTTTCACTGTATGAGCCAGTGATGATCACTGGCAGAAAATTGCTGGAACTTGAAAGTGGCAAACTGTCTGATCAGGCAGCTGCCACAAATAGATCACAGGGACAGTGAAGTGAATGGGCAGTGGAGGGGTTAATAAAGTATTTCAGGCTGTGACAGCCCAGATCGCAGCACAGGGCACTAGGACCCAGCACAGAAATACCATCTCCTCACTCTCTCACACAGAGCAGAGCCCCAGGACATGGATCAGCTGTAGTTGTTGAGTCAGCAGACTGACTGACCAATCCCAGCGATCCTTGGAATTACGTTTCCCCCCCCCCCCCCATTTTCATGGCCCAATGCTAAAAAAAAGCTATAGAACACCTGTGCGCCCAAAATGGGGGCTTTGCAAATGCAACATAGGGCCACCAAAATCTGTGCTCCAAAAGCCAAATAACACTCCCTCCCTTATATGTCCTGACATGCGGCCAAACAGCAGTTTACACCCACATGTAGGGTATTGCCGAACTTGGAAGAAATTGCGTAACAAAATTTTGGGTGCTATTTTACCAGGAGTCCTTGTAAAAATTAAGCACTTTCAGCTAAAATCGCAGATTGTTGGAAAAAAAAATATTTTTTCATTTTCACAGCCTAACGCTAAAAAAATTTGTGAAACACCTGTAAGGTTGATATACTCACTACAACCCTGAGCATATTCCTTAAAGGGTGTAGTTTCCAATATGGGGTCTTTTTAGGGGTGTTTATTAAGTTTTAGCACCTCATGGTGTCCGCAAACCTGAAATGGCGCCTAAATAAAATCGTAATGAAAATGAGACCCCGGAGTCCAGTAGGTGCTCCTCCTATTCTGGGGCTTATGGTTGAGCCAAATAGTGCCCTAGGGCCAAATATGGGATATCTCTGAAAACGTCAGAATCTGGGGAATCAATATTAAGTTGCATTTCCCAGATCACATTTACCGTATTCTTGTGAATAATGGATAAAAATTGAAAATCTACAAAAAAAGTGAAATTTTGAAGTTTCACCTCCACTTTGCTTTATTTCCTGTGAAACACCTAATGGGTTAATAAACTTCCTAAACACTGTTTTGAATACTTTAAGGGATGTAGTTTCTTAGATGAAGTCATTTATGGGGGTACCTAACATATAGGTCAATCAAAGTCACGTTAGAACTGGACTGGTCCCTAAAAAATTTACATGAACGAGCGCATGGGGGTGCGCATGCGCATTCCGGCATGGGGAGAGAGCAGGACAGGAGCGCGGTCAGGCAAGTGGATGGGGCGGGTGCGCCCGCAGCCAGTAGCACGGCCAGCGGCGCCACCCGTCCCCGCCGGGTGCCCGGAGAGGAAGACACGGGTGCGCCCACGGCCCGCGACGTGGCGCCACCCATTACAGTCACTTCCCCTGGCTGACTTGCCTGCGGTGGTGGGCGAGGTGTGCATGGTACAAATTCATTAGGACTCTATTGCCTTGGCAAGACAGGTTCAACTCATATGGGGGGAGACACCCAGGTTGCTACCCCTGACATGAGTTGCTTGTAGTGGTAGCTAGGGTGCAATGTGTTAAAACATCGGCAGGCAAACTCATAGTCAGGGACAGATAGAAAGATGAAGGCAGGCAGCAGGCACACGTGATCACTGGATGGAGGCAATTGTCAATTACATGACAGAACAGGAACACAATTAAACACTTTCTCTACAGCACAGGACACAAAAAAATGTATATTGCAAATTTACTTGAAAATTGTAAAATTACTACTAAATTTATAAGCCCCTTAATGTCATAAAAAAAGAAATTTAAAAAAATTATGCCAATCTAAATTAGACAGATGGTAGATGCTAGTTATAAACTATTTTGAGTAGACTAACTATATGTCTTACACGCAGAAATTTTTGAAGTTTGAAATTGGTAAATTTTTTTAATTTTTCACGATACTTTTTAAAATTTTTCACAAATAAACAAGCAATTTTTGGACCAAAATTTCTTACTATCTTAAAGCACAATGTGTCACGAGAAAACAATCTCTGAATCACATGGATAGGTTAAAGTGTCAAAAAGTTATTCTCACATAAAGTGACAGATGCTAGATTTAAAAAATGGAGCTCTGTCAGAGAGGCCAAAACTGGCTCCGGCGGTAAGGGGTTAAATAACAAAAAAAAAAGTTTTTATTGTGGAAAACAATGTTAATGCATCGCTATCTTCTGATAGCGATAACTTTTTTTTTTTTTTTCCGTATACAGAGCTGTGTAAAGATTTTTTTTGCCGTGATGAACCGACGTTTTAATTGGTACCTCTTTGGCGTTTATATGAGTTTTTGATCGCTTTTTATCCCATTTTATGTGCTGCTCGATGAACAAAAATCGCAATTCTTTGATAGTTTTATTTTTTTACGGCGTTCACCGTGTGGGTTAATTAACATGACATATTTATAGAGTAGATCGTTACGCACGTGGCATTAACTAATATGTGTACTTTATTTTCAACCTTTTTTGGGGCAATTGGAATTTGTAAAGGGGAAAAGGGCGGTGTATGTGTTTTTATGGTATTTTGTGTGTTTGCATTTCACTTTTTTTTTTTTTACACTTTTTTCACTTTTCACAATCTCCAGGACGTACCCATACATCCATATGCGGGAACGCACTTCCCGCTAGGACGTATGGGTACGTCCTTTGTTGGGAAGGAGTT
Organism: Phyllomedusa bahiana; assembly: GCA_025379985.1. Classification (NCBI taxonomy): domain Eukaryota; kingdom Metazoa; phylum Chordata; class Amphibia; order Anura; family Hylidae; genus Phyllomedusa; species Phyllomedusa bahiana. Next base: position 72,983 of record JAODAL010006567.1, on the reverse strand, counting down.
AAAGGGAATCTATCGCCAATTTTTTTTTTACTTATTAAAACTAGACCCTGATCCATATTTTTTTCTTCTTATCCGTTTGTATTTTCTGATTGTAGGTTTCTCAAGTCAGTTGTCTTTAAATGATTATGGAGAAAGCATTCTTGCTTGCACTGCTTTTAACAGCAGTCAGAGAAATACTTTACAGCAGCTTCATGCACATAGACACACAGGTGTTCCACAGTATTTTTTAAGCTTAAGGCCATGAAAATAAGAAAAAAAAAACTGCAATTCCACCATTGTTTTTTTGGGTTGCATTTTTACAGAGTTCGCCATGTGGTATAAGTGGCGGGATAACTTTACTATGCAGGTCGGTACAATAACAGTGATATAAATTTTATATAGTTTTTTATGTTTTGCTACTTTACACAACAGAAATGGATTTGTAACAAATAGCATTTTTATGTGGTTATACTCTTACTGCCATAACTTTTTTATTTTTCTGTACACGAAGCTGATTAAGGGCTTTCTTTTTGCAGGATGAGTTGACGTTTGCATTGGCGTCATTGTGGGGTTCATATTACACTTGGATCTCTTTTTATCAGGGTTTTCTGGAGGCAGAATGAACAAAATACAGCAATCTTGGTAGTGTTTTTTATTTTTTACAGCGCTCCCCGTGCAGTATACATGACATGTTAGTTTTACTTTGCTGGATAATATGATTGTGGCGATACCCAATTTATATTGTTTTTTAATGTTGTAGCAGTTTGAAAAAAAAAAGTTTTTATTGGGTAAAACAATATTTCTGTATTGCTCTCTTCTGATAGCCATAACTTTTTTTTTACTTTTCCATAAACAGAGCTGTGTAAGGTCGTTTTATTTGTGGTACAAACATTTTCATTGGTACCTCTTTGACGTTTATATGACTTTTTGATCTCTCTTTATTCAATTTTTTGTGAAGCGGGATAAGCAAAAATTGCAATTCTGCCATTGTTTTTTTTAAATTATTTTTATATATTGTTCACCGTACAGGTAACATGAAAGATTTATAGGACAGGTCATTACACGTGCAGCGATACTGAATATGTGCACTTTTGTTTATTTTGGATTTTTTGGGGGGTGATTTGTATTTGTAATTGGTAAAGACTGCTGTGCGTGTTTTACTGTATTTTTTTACACTTTTACTTTTTATTTGTTTTTTATTGTTCTCACTTGTTCCACTATGGGACAATACTGGTCACTGATCACTGGTATAACTGGTATAACTCAGGTTCATGCTGCAATGTATTAGCCTGTCAATCATGCTGTCAGATTCCGCCCCTGGGACATCACAGGCAACCCGGAGGTCATTGTCTGACCCCCGGGTTGCAATGGTATCCACCGGAACCCAGCAATTTCGTTACTGGGGTCCCGATGGAGTACAGACGGAGCTTTCTCCCTCTGTTACACTCCTTAGCTTCTGTGAATGCTATTCACGGCAGCTAAGGGGTTAAACCGTCGGGAACGGAGTTATCTCTCCTTGCCCACACAATCTCCATGATGTTCATAGATGTCATGCTGCAGTAAAAGGCATTGCACCATGACGTACCGGAACGTCATGGTGCATTAAAGGGTTAATTAATTTGGAGGGTACACTAGACATGTTAAAATGTTATTAGGCTGTTTGGGGGTTACTGTCTGTATGTTGGTATTTACTGATGGGCACTATAAAAGGGGCACTATCCATATGAATTTTTATAGAACACTTTGAGGGAAGTTTTCTGCATTTTGCCACTACTTACAATGGGTTACTGTTAGATAGCATTTACTGTTTTATACTGTAAATGTGTTATTATGGAGCATTATCCTTATGGTGCTACTGAGGGGAAATTTGTGTTGGTACTAAAGTAAGAGTAAGGATCTATTTAGTGCAATGTACTTTAGTAGGAACCAAGAGCATGGTGCTATTTACTCTGGGCCATTTGTTTACTCTATTACAGTAATTAGGGCCACTGGGCAGCACAATGGACACACTATATGGGACAGGAAAAGTATTGAGGCCTGAAAAACTATTCAAGGGAGCATCAGTATTGGAAATATACTTTGGTTTTATGCCTGGAAATAAAATAGCCAAAGCTTTCTGACAAATTCCGCAAACGTAAGTGATAGCTGAAAGAGGTCATCATAGTGTTCTAGGCCGTATGAGGTAGACAGAGAGAGAGAGTGACTACAATCAAAAAAAGACTTCATCCCTGAGTCTTCAGTTTTGTAATTTTTTTTGCCTTTGACTGAATAGCACTTTATTACTTTGTCCATTCTTCACTGAGGCTATGTTCGCACGGCTTATTTTGGGATGGATTTCCCAGTCATTACGGTAATCCACAGTTTTCATAGAGAACTATGGATTCCGTCTCCTCTCCCCGCTCGACAAAGTGACATGTCAATTATCCCGGCGGTATACACGCCGTGGATAATGAAAGTATATGGGGCCGGCGGGCTGCCGGGCCCTCCGCCCGTGCTGCACAGCTGGGCCCCCCTCCATGCTGCACAGCACACGCCGTAATTGCGGGCGATATCCATCCCGCAATTACGGCGTGAATAAGCCGTGTGAACATAGCCTTATAGTACTCGGCAAGCCACCTGACTTGTATCTGACCTAATCTGTGGGCAGTTTATTCAAACTCAGTATGGTAATAAAATGCTGTTTCTGTTAGGCTATGTTCACACGGCTTATTTTGGGACGTATTTACGGACATATTTACGGACGCAAATACGTCCCGAAATACATTTCAAATAATGAACAATTAGATTAGCATTGATTCCAATGTAAAATACGCCTCGTCATTCACACGAGGCGTATTTTCGCGACGTATTTGCGGGCGTAAATACGTCCGTAAATACGATCGTAAAATTAAGTCCCCCGTCACTTAATGAGGCGTATTTTGCTATGTAAATCCCCATAGTAAAGAATGGAGAATGTATTTACGACGCGAAATACGCGCCACACTTTGTGACACGTATTTGAAACGTATTTCGGGACGTATTTGCGGACGTAAATACGTCTGTAAATACGCCCCGAAATAAGCCGTGTGAACATAGCCTTATAGAATTAAAAGGGGTCTTCCAAGAATTTTAAAAACTTTCTACCACCTCTCCGTATGCTAATATGGAAAATTAACCCAAACTTACCTCTCTCATCACCGCCATTTGAGAGCTGCAGTGTTACCATCTAGTCCTAATAAATAGTAATCTTTATATAGCGCCAACATATTCCATAGCACTTGCAGCAACAAGAGCAAAATTGTGTTGCTGCATTTAATGTCACATACATTTTTTTTCAGTTCTCTCAATGTAGCCATATGCTTGCTTTGCGGGCCAAGATGTGGTTTGATTTAGGCCATGTTCACATGGCTTAATTGCGGGTCGTAATTACGCCCCGCAATTATGCATTGTGTGGACGGCGGCGGGGCGGGAGCGGGGGGCGGCACCTCGTCGGCCCATAGACTATCATTACTAGCGGCGTGTATACGCTGCTAGTAATTGACATGTCACTTTTCTCCCCGCACGGCGGATTCGCCAAGCGGGTAGAGGAGACGTAATCCATAGTTCTCTATGAGAACTGTGGATTACCATTATGACTGGGGCGCATTTCGCTCGTATTTGAGCGCAGTACGCCGCGAATTACGGGCTGAAATACGTGCCCAAATAAGCCATGTGAACATGGCTTTACTTGTAATATATCTTTCAGGGATGGAGTCGGAGTCGTGGCCTATTTTGCAGGAGTCGGAGTCGTCATAAAATGGACCGACTCCGACTCCTAAAATATATAATTAGATGGTCCAGTTAGTTCGATGCAGTGCAAAGAGGAATTAGGTCCGGCCAGTGCTACTGCTCCCATCTCTTCAGCCTTATCACATGAGGAGTGTAATTGATGACATGGAGCAGGCAAAGCGCTGCCCCAGGGGAAAAGATCCCGCCCTCATGGCAAACAGATTTCAGAATAATTTTTCACCTGCTTTCAAAGTAGAAAAGTTCAACCATTCATCAAAACTGACTGTGTCTGAGGCAATTCCTTTATACCCTGACATTGGTAGAGATGTTGCCCCTCTGGTCACCGCTTTGCCCCCAACCCAAGTTAGTGTAGATAGGCCGTTCTCTAGCCTGGAAATAATACGATCAGATGTGAGGTCATCTATGAAGGATCTGATGGAGGCAATACTATTTCTCAGAACAAATTCAGAGACTCCACAAATGTTCCTGCAGTGTTTTGCATATTTACAATTTTTTTGTGTTCTAAAGTCATATCCAATAAATATATTTTACATTGACAAGCAAAATGGTAACAGTGTTTTTAACCTGTGACTTTCAGGCTCTATATCTTACCACCCACTACAGCTTTGTACATGAGGCTACTGTAATTTTATATACAGTCATCTTACCTATCTTATATATAAATTTGACTTGCAAGTATATAGCATCTGCTTAGTTATGCAGATTCTTGTCATGTAACTGCATTGTTACTGTTTTGCTCCTAAAACTCAAAATGTTAATTTTTATTGTTTTGTTAGTATTTGGGAAATCCACTTTTGGTTTTCAATACTGCCTGAATCCTTCTGGGCTCTAGATCAGATTCAAGCATGTCTTAACTAAAATCTGATCCCAGATCTCTTCTACACATTCCCAATGTTGGTGAAGACTAGACTTGGGTACAAATACAGCTTTTTCTTCAACTCTACCCACAAATGTTCACAAGATCAAAACATTGTTACCCTTTTGCTTGTCAGTGTCTGTTCTACCTAAATAGCTTGGTTATTGTATCATAAGGTGATAAACAGCCTGATGTGACCATTTTACTACAGTAAAGTTATCATTAAAGGGGAGGTTTCGCTACAAAGAATAGCTTTCAAAATGTAGGGAACACAAAATAAAGACATTTTCCAAATATATTGCATTGTTCCTCTGTTTTCCCTAAAGAGATACAAGTGAATTTATTACCTCTGTGGCTATTTAAGTTCCCTCAGTAACCAAACTGTAAAAAAATCTCCTGGGGCTGTTTGTTCAATGAGATAACAGAGAGTGAGTCATCACACAGGTCTGCAGTGTCAGTCAGTGTCCTGTGCTGCAAGACAGTAAAAAGCTTGATTTATCTCAAGTTAACAGCTCTGTAATTAGGGCTTTTGTTTTGGGGATCAGATAAGAAGTCCTTGGAGTAGTTTGAGAAGCTAATCTAATCTAATTAGCATCTGAAAGCACAACGTAGCTGTACAAGCATGGATCTTATGCAAATTAGTATGAACCAGGAAGTGACAGAGAATTTCTTTCATGCATTCTTTGAAAACCCTGTGGGGAGACAACTCCTTTAAACATGCACCATGTATGAGGGAGTTAGGAGTCGGAGGTTTGGCTTGCCGACTCCACAGCCCTGATATCTTTGAAGGGAATGAGTGGAAAGGAGAAGTCTGAAACAGTTTTTTGCATTGATTTTACAGTGCTCGCTACATAGTTTTACATGTAAACTTGTTCTGGGTGTTCGGATCCTGGTGATACCATTTGCAGCAAGTGTATCTTTAACGTTCAAAGTTTTAAGTGTGCCGGAGAATACATCTTCTTAGGCAGACCTACCAAGATCCCTAACTGCTAACCCCACACTTTTAGTCACACATTTCTGTCGCTCCCTGGACTTGGGCACTCACAGGCACTTATCTGTATATAGATGTACGGTGTATAGTGGCAGGTTCATATAAAACAACCCCATATTTATAAAACAAGGCTAGATCACTGTGTACACCAAGCATGTCTCACCTTTCGTCTCACACCTACGCCCACAAAGATTGTAAGCCCTTGTGAGCAGGGCCCACACACCTCGCGGGTGATCTGTTAATAAGTAGTGTTTGTTTTTTAGTCTGTACCTACACCCTCTACATTGTAGAGTTCTGCAGAATATATTGGTGCTATGTAAAGAGGGATTATTATATTTTGTTTATTTATCTTACAAAATAAAAGCATTTTTGTTTCTTTTCTTTTTGTATTGTTTTTTTTCTCCCATTAGGACGCTTTACAGTAACGAGCCACTAAAGATGACCAACATGTATGTGATATTTCCTTATATACGGATTTATTTATTTTTCCATCCCACCTTTCAATAGCTAGAATGTTTTCCACTACTGTGTTTTTCAAACAATAAAATACCATACAATGTATTAAACCATCCAAAAAAAACTATTTCAAGGTGTAGAATAAAAAAACAAAACACAATTGCAGCATTTTTTTTGTTGGGTTTAGTTTTCAAGGAGTCCATCATGCAGTATAATTAACATGTTCACTTTATGTGGGTCAGTACGTTTCCGTTCTTGTAAAAAAAAAACTTGCTCTGCATTGCCAGATTCTGATACCAATAACTTTTTTACTGTCAATGGAAGGCTGTGCAGGTTTTTTGGGGAGGGTTCGGGTTAGAATGAAGTTTTTGACAATTTTTTATTATTTTTTTTCTGGGAAGCAGAGCAACAAACAAGAAAACAATATATATATATATATATATATATATTTATATATATATATATATATATATATATATATATATAAATATATATATATATTAATTTGTAAAAAATAACATGATATTTAAATATTTCAGATTCCTATAGATGAAACGTTACAAATTAGGGTCATTTTCAAAAATAACGGTTATTTTTTTACGGTACATTTTAGCATCTCTGAGGGACTAGAACATGGGATCACTTGTACCAGGATAAACAGAACACAACCACACTTACTTTCATTAGCGGAGATGAAGGCAGGCGATGCTGTCATTTTTTACCTGCAAACTGTGTGGTGGCAAGAGGGAAGCATGGCCTGAATATAGAGCTGTTTATCAGAGAGGTTCTTGTGTGCACTGATGGGATTCACACACAGTCCCTGGAACTGATTCCCAAAAGTAGCCAAGCAATTAGTGGATGTCCACACAACTTTGAAAACTGAGTCGGATGACGCGGTGTCCAACAACCTTTTCACGTTTGTTCAGGTGGATTGAGGGTCTGTTATTTTATTGGTAAGAATCGACCCCCAGTCATTTCTATGTAGCGGTGGATGCGGATCCGCATTACAAACTATGTACAACTGTTTTAAGCACGTTTTATATGAGGTTTTTAGACATTTCCATCAATAATACATTTCCACACATTGTCTGACCACAGAATGGACATGTTCTAAGCTGTTTATGGCGAAAACCCGACCGCCAAACACATGCCTTGTACGAACTGCAAAGCTGATCTTGTATTGAGGTGAATGGGAAGGGTTTACGTTTGGTTTAGACGAGTATTTCAAGTTGGGATCCGAGTGGGTTCTGACTTGAAATACTTGAGGTGTGGACAGAGCCTGTGACCAGTCACATACATGTCCTGGAAATGAAGGTCTGCGGCTACATGAGGTAAAGGCGCTGAGCCATGTACCCGTTTCGTGACAGCAGGTAAGATATCACACGCACATACAGCACATTACACCGCTGCACACTTTCGTCACGCTGACGGCGCAGCCCAGTTTCTTCTTACTCTTACACTACCCCAGCCCGCTACACCAAGCGCCTGTAAATCACATGCGAATCCATCTAAAGTAAACCGGAAGTAGTACTCTATGCTTGTACAAGATTCCCTGTGTAATCGCATCATCCCGCCCCATTGCCAGTACAGCGGTACTCTGGCGCCATCTTTGGCACTGGCACACTACCGGTAATAGGACACGTTCATGTCCGCCATGTTGTTTTCAAAGAGAGGCTGGTATCGATTTCCGGTTTGTAATCTGAACTGTGTAAGTGATCGTTGGCGATATAAAATCTCAACCTATGTAGATGTATCGCTATTTCTGTTACTTCCAGTAAAGTGACTGCGATGAACATGGAGATGCTGGGCGAAGATGATAACGATAAGACGGCAAACATGAGGGATGCGTATTCCAGTAGTATTGAACCTCAGCACAGCTGCCTGCTCCACCAGGTACAGCACCCTATATACACTGTATGACTGGCACATGTCACATTCATGGTCTACAGCTGGGATTTCATTTTCTTGAATTTAGTACTAGATATCTGGATTAAACATGTGATCTTATATAAATCTGTTAGTTTTAAGGGTATGTTTGACGTGTATTGATGCTTCGATATGCCCAAAGTACATCCTGCAAATAGGGTAAAATCATTGCACTCAATGAGTAAACTTCCACTCCAGAGAAAGGGAGAATAAATGGGGGCCAGAGCGGCCAGTGCATACTTCTAAAACAGCAAGTGTATAGTGGCACGCACAGTAGGAGCAGCTGCACGGCGGATATACGCCGTGTGAACTTATTATTATTATTATTATTATTATTTATTTTAGAGCGGCATTGATTCCAGGGCGCTGTACATTCGAGGGGAGTTACAAACATAACAAATGTTGAACAAATACAATAGTGATGAAAAATGACTAGTAACTGATACAGAGAGGAAAGAGGACCCTGCCCATGAGGGCTTACAATCTACAAGGAAGGAGGGGAGAAACAGAAGGTGTGGGGCGGACATGTTTGTGGGCCGGTGTACGGGTGGTGTGGTTAGTGTAGGTTATAAGCTATCCTGAAGAGATGGGTTTTCAGGTTCCTTTTGAAACTGGTGAAAGTTGGGGAGAGTCTGATGTTTTGGGTTAAGGAGTTCCAGAGAATGGGTGAAGCACGAGTGAAGTCTTGGAGACGGTTGTGTGAGGAGCTGATGAGAGGGGAGCAGAGGAGAAGGTCCTGTGAGGAGCGGAGATTGCGTGAGGGGAGGTATCTGGAGATTAGGGCAGAGATGTATGGAGGAGAGAGGTTATGGAGAGCCTTGTAGGTCATGATTAGTAACTTGAACTGAATTCACTGGGCAATGGGGAGCCAGTGAAGGGATTGAAAGAGGGGAGAGGCAGAGGAGTAGCGGGGAGAGAGGTGGATAAGAGGGGCAGCAGAGTTGAGGATGGATTGAAGGGGAGCGAGAGTGCTGGATGGGAGGCCACAGAGAACAATGTTACAGTAGTCCAGACAAGAGATGACGAGGGCGTGCACAAGCATTTTTGTAGTGTCAAAGTTGAGGAATGGGCGGATGCGGGAGATATTTTTCGGGTGGAGGCGGCAGGCAGAGGTGAGGGCTTGGATGTGTGGTTTGAAGGATAGAGAGGAGCCCAAGGTTATCCCAAGGCAGCGGACTTGTGGAGCTGGTGAGAGATTGTAGCCATTAACAGTGATGGAGAGATCAGTTGGAGGGATGGAGTGGGACGGTGGAAAGATGATGAATTCGGTTTTATCCACATTTAGTTTTAGGAGGCGGAGGAGAAGGAGGATATGATTATAGACAGTCTGGGATCCGGAAGAGAAGAGGGTTAATATCAGGACCGGAGATATAAAGCTGGGTGTCGTCCGCATACGTGAGATATTGAAAGCCGTGTGAGGCTATGAGCTGACCCAGGCCAAGAGTAGAGATAGAGAAGAGGAGTGGGCCCAGGACTGACCCCTGGGGGACACCAACAGAGAGCGGGCGAGAGGAGGAGGTGGTGCAAGAGTGAGAGACACTGAATGTCCGATCAGCAAGGTACGAGGAGATCCAGGAGAGGGCCAAGTCCGTGATGCCGAGGGAGGAGAGGATTTGTAACAGGATGGAGTGGTCGACAGTGTCAAAGGTGGAGGACAGGTCTAGGAGAAGCACAGAGTAGTAGCATGAGGCTTTAGCAGTTACTAGGTCATTGGTGACCCTGGTTAGGGCAGTTTCAGTGGAGTGGTGGGGTCGGAAACCAGATTGTAGTGGGTCGAGGAGAGTTGGAGGAGAGGTGGGAGGACAGTTGAAGATAGACATGCTGTTCCAGGAGTTTGGATGCAAAAGAAAGCAATGAGATGGGACGATAGTTGGACAGAGAGGAGGGGTCGAGAGATGGTTTCTTAAGGACACTAACAATTATTAGAAGTGAGCAAATGCTATCAGTTATAATGCTATAAGAGTTACTATAAGGCCGGGGGGCTAGCAGATGTAGAGTGTTAATTGTTTTATTCCACAGGACTGAGAAGCATCAATGGAAAGGTATGTATCATAAGGTGATAAACAGCCTGATGTTACCATTTTACTACAGTAAAGTTATCACTTAAACATGCGCCGTGTATGAAGGAGTCGGGAGTCGGAGGTTTGGGAAATTGAGGAGTCGGAGTCGGGGCTTCGGCTTGCCGACTACACAGCCCTGTCATATAGCTGTAGACATCAGTGTTCACATGCTCTGCAGACTGTATGTTACCTCCATATAGTGGTAGATAACTGTGTACACATGCTCTGCAGACTTATAAGGAATTACAGTGCAGTTACATCTAGGGACTCATCGCAGACATCTTGTATAACTGGAATTGTTTCCCTTTTCTTCAGCATCTTGTCCAGACCGCCATGACAACATTAATCTGCAAAATTTACCAAACATCTTAGAATTCTAATTTTTCAGCACTGTGGCTACCTCTGTACAAACTCCACATGGGGTGATAGGAGGGGAGGTAATGGGGTGATTCATGCAGGTGGGGGAGTTATTGGTTGATAGGTGGAGATGAGGGGGCTATGGAGTGATAGATGAAGGTGAGGTGCCGTGGGGTAATAGGTGGAGAGGTTATGAGGTGAGAGGTGGAGGTGAGCTGGCTATGGGGTGATAGGTTGGGGTTGCATTTTGTGTTGGCACTAGGATGTATAGCACAATAGTGGGGGAGGGCTGGGAGAGAGGAGTACAGAGCACATTTTATAATCTCCTGGGAGGAGGGGGGTCAGAAGACCATCCCCCTGGAGGTTGTGCTGTGGCTGTGGTACACCAGAATCCTATTGTGCAGCTTGTATGCCACACCCTGCACCCCCAGAAGGTCAGCCACAGGCATGATCTCCAGAGGATGCAGGAGGTGGAGTTTAGTACTGTCATGTGTTTATTTTTCTACAGGTTTTCCCTTTGGACAATGTCGGATCAGCATTGGATTGATTTCTTTTACAAAATGGTTAAAGAGGGCTTTTGTCGGGAGTGTTTATTTAGATAAAAGTTGTTTTGTGTACGATTTATTTTCAATATTAGTAATGGAGGAACTGACGCCTCTCCATTATTATCGCTCGGGCTTGGTGTCAGTCAGCAGTAGTTTTTGTCACCCCCAAAGCTGACACTAAGGGTATGTTCACATGGCGCATTTCGCCACGTATTGCACTTTAATATGCCCGACATGCGCCCTGCAATTATGGTAATTCATAGCTCTTAAAGAGCTATGAATTACTTCTGTCTCCCCGGCATACAATACGATAAAGTGGTTGAGGCTGGCCACCCCTGTGCTTAGAATTACGCGCTGAACAGCACGTACTTCCAAAACACACGGTGTATTGCGGTGCGTACATTATGTGCCCTGATAAGCCGTGTGAACATACCCTTACCCTTGTCATTATCACTCCAGTACCCAAGCACAAAGGGTATTGGGAAGAGTGAGGTTACCATCAGAAGCGGACTCGCTAATGTGATAGTCCCCTTCTGGAACCGCTGTGGGCTGGTATTTTTAGAATGAGAAGGGACAGATATCCATGGACTTTCTCATTTTGATAGTATCAGGCTGCAGCTGTCAGTTTTAACTTGGCTGATTTTGAAACATGGGGGGACCACACGTCATTTATTTATTTTGATTAATTATTTATTGAGAATCCAAAAATGGGAAACTACTGTAATCATTACAATGGAGCCCTATTTTTAGATTCTCCGTAAAAATACATAATTTCGGAAAAAACAACGTGGGGTCTCCCTCATTTTTCATAAACGGCCAAGGTAAAACTGACAGCTGCAGCCTGATACTATCAAAATGTGAAGATTCATGGATACTGGTCCCTTCCCATCCTAAAAATAGCAGCCCACAGACGTCCCAGAAGCAGACCTGAGTCGTTGCCCATTTTGCAGGAGTCGGCTTTGGAGTCGTTAAAAAATGGACCGACTCCAACTCCCATAATATATAATAAGTTGGTGCAGTTAGTTCAATGCGCTGCCAAGAGCAAGAGAAATTGGGTCCGGCCGGTGCTACTGCTCACATATCTTCAGCCTCCTCACATGAGGAGTGTAATTGATGACATGGAGCAGGCAAAGCGCTGCCCCAGGGGAAAAGATTCCAATCTCATAGCAAACAGATTGACCAGATTTCAGCAAAATTTTTCACTTCATATTTGCAATTTATTAAAGTTTTTTTTTTTTTTGTGTTCTAAAGTCGTATCCTAAAAATATATTTTACATTGACAAGCAAAATGGTAACAATGTTTTGAACTTTTGACTTTCAGGCTCCATATCTCACCGTCTGCTACAGCTTTGAACATGAGACTACCATCATTGTATAGACAATCACCTTGGCTATCTCATACATAACTTTTACCTTCAACTATTTAGCATCTACTTAGTTCTGCAGATTCTTATCATGTAACTGCATTGTTTTGCATTGTTTTGCTCCTGGTGGTGGGACAATCTTTTTCTTCTTGTTGTTAAAAAATTACAACCTGTTCTCACATTCCCTAATAGCTCAGTGTGTTATTAGGCTGATTCCCAAGTGAAAGGTCACTGGTTCGAGCAGCCATGAAGATGATTTCCCAAGAGAAGAGAAACCACATCATCCAGCTCAATGATAGCAGTCTCTGGGCCAAAAAAATTGCCAAACTGCATCATGTGAGGCCATGACAGCTGTAAGAATATGAAATGAAGTTCGTCCATCCATTCCAAAGCCAAGAGGTGGACGTCCAGGAAAAATATCAGTCAAGTCGCTCATCACAAGGTCTATCAGTTCTAATATGACAGACACAGCAGTGGAGGTGGCTCGTAGGCTTCATAAGAGTGAGATCACAGACGTTCATGCAAACACCATGTGACATGTATTACACAGGTCTGGAATAATGGAACGAAAAAAGGTGAAGAAGCCTCGACCATCTCGTCACAAGAAGCGGTGGCTCGAGTTTGCAAAAAAGTACGAAAAATGGAAGATTGGAAATGGGTGATTTGGAACAATGAGGTGAAAGTCAATAACCGGGCTTTGATGGGGGCAAATGGGTTTAGAAGAATCGAGGAAAAAGGGGGCTAATAGATCGAGAAGCTGGAAGAACTGTCGGGTTCAGTGGATGAAGTCTGAGGATATGGGGATGTTTCACAGCCAAATATGTTGGATACTTGACCAGGATTGATGGTGGTCTCAATGCTGAGCTATATGTGAGTATCCTACAAGATTAGTTACTTCATACACTCGAGCACTATGGGTATGAAAAGGACAACATAGTGTTCCAGCAACTACCTGAAGCAGAGGTCAAGGTTGGAGAAGGAATGGTTCAATGACAATAAAGTAGAGTTGCTGTATTGGCCTCCACAGTCTCCAGACCTCAACCCAATCAAACACTTGTGGGTAGAGTTGAAGAAAAAGCTGTTTTCGTATCCAAATCCAGTCTGCACCAACATTGGAAATGTGTAGAAGAGACCGGGGATCAGATTTTGGTCAAGACCTGCTTGAATCTGTTCCAGAGCCCAGAAGGATTGGAGCAGAGCTGAAAGCCAGATTTTGATGTTTAGGAGCTAAACAGTAACAATGCAGTTACATCTGCCTAAGCAGATGCTAAATACTAAATAATGTATGGATAAGATAGGTAAGATAGCCTCATGTTCAAAGCTGTAGTGGATGGTGAGATATGGAGCCTGAAAGTCAAAAGTTAAAAAAAATTGTTACCATTTTACTTGTCAGTGTATGTTCTACCTAAATAGCTTGATTATTGTATCTTAAGGTGATAAGAAGCCTGATGTTACCATTTTACTACAGTAAAGTTATCACTTAACCCCTTACCGACATTTGCCGTACTCATACGGCAATTTCGGGTAGGGGTTCCCGCAAATTGCCGTATGAGTACGTCATAAGAATAAAGGACCGCCGCGGCTAAAGTTGCGGTGATCCAGGAAAGATGGCTGCGGTCCCTGACAGGAGCCCTTTCTTCCCTCTTTGCCCAGGGAGGGCAGCGATGCCCCCCCGCTTTCACGTCGCCGTGTTTGGCTGTTCAAATCTGAACAGCCAATCACGGCAATTCCACATATAAAACAATGGCTGTGTCTGCTGACACAGCGATCGGCGCTGATAGGTGCTATATAGCAAAGCACCAAACAGCACCGAGTAGTATGGGGGGCGTTGATGGTGGTCCAACCACCCCCGAAGCTGCGATTGGTCGGCCGGCACCAACCGTCCAATCGCAGCGCTGTCCGGCCCTTTAAATTACCGACACCGTCCTGCCGCCGCCATTCGGTTGGAACGGTGGCAGAGCGGGGGTCGTGGTGTCCGTGCCCCCAAGTACTGATTTGATTGGTGGCCCCAGTGCGATCGTCGGTGGTCCGGGTGGCGAGCGATCGTGGTGGAGTGGTGCGTCTGCACTCTCTGCCGGCCCCGGGCCTTCTGTGCTCGGCCGCCTGCAGCGGTCTGTGTTATAAGCACAGATAGCTGTCAGTGCGGTCTAAGCACTGTTAACCCTCTCCCAGTCTGCTAATCAGTGATAAAACACTGATTAGCATTTTTTGGGGTGCAGGGCTTTTTTTTTAACATTTTTTTTTCCATATTTTTTTTACTGTTTTTTTTTTTTTTTTTTCCCCCTTTTTTTTTGGGTTGGGGCCATTTTTGCGCAATCACCGCTACCCTCAACGCTGGTCAGTGACGCCTCACTGACTAGCGTCTTTTTTTGAGGTTCTAGTGGTCTTTTTTTGTGTTTTTTTTTTTTTTTTTCTAGCGCTGATTAGTGACGTACGTCACTAATCAACAGACGCTCAGGTGTTGACGCAGGGATTGGTCCTGCTGCCTCTGAGCGTTGATCAGTGATGTCCGTCACTGATCTTTATAAAGTATTTTTCTATAATTTTTTCTAATCCTAAATAAGAATAAAAAAAAGTTTAAAAAAAATTAAATAGTGGTTGGAGCGTAGCTTACTAGCTAGGCAGGGCGTTAGGTTAGCGGACGTTAGGTTAGGTTAGTTGCGTCCGCTTAGCTTAGTGAAAAAACATTTAGCTTTTTATAGTTAGAAGGGGTGGGGTGTATATATATTAAAATATATATAATATATTATATATATATATATAAAATATATTTAATTTTTATATAGCGATAGACGGACGTTTAGTAATTTTTTTATAGACGTTCGTACAAGACTTTTTTTTTTTTTAGTTTAGGGTTTTTTTTTTTATTGCTCCAACCACCGCTGCCCACAACACTGGTCAGTGACGCCTCACTGACCAGTATCTGTTAATTTTTTTTGAGGGTCTAGTGGGGAATTTTTGTCTTTTTTTTTTTTTTTCTAACGCTGATTAGTGACGTACGTCACTAATCAACAGACACGCTCAGGTGTTGACGCAGGGATTAGTCCTGCTACCTCTGAGCGTTGATCAGTGACGTCCGTCCCTGATCTTTATAAATTATTTTTCTATAATTTTTTTAGTATTCCTAGTTAAAAATAGTGATTAGGAGCGTAGCTTACTAGATAGGCAGAGAGATAGGTTGGCGGACGTTAGGTTAGTTACGTCCGTTTAGTATATTAGATTTATATAGCAATAGACAGACGTCTAGTAATTATTTTTTTTTTGTTTAGGGTTAGTATATTTTTTTTTTCTTACTGAACTTTAATTTTTTTTCAGTAAACTTTTAATTTTAAATTTTTTTTTACTACTTTTTTTTTTTTTCTAAACTTTTAATTTTTTTTTCTACACTTTTATTTTTTTATAAAAAAATAAAGTAACCCACACACAAGTGAAATCAAAAACATTAAACACCAGGGGCCCTCACCCCCTAAATTTTTTACACAAACACGTGTTGAAGCACCTACATTTTACACGGCCCATAAAATATCCCAAAATAAAAAAAAATGTCCCAGTCTTCCCAGAGACGCTACTCAGCGGAGGAGGCGTACGCTTTCCTGGCCGAGGATAGCGAGTCAGTCAGTGATTCGGATGAGGAGTTTACTGGGTTCGTCATGTCCGAATCATCCGAGTCCTCCTCCGCTGATGAGGGTCCCTCCTGTAGACGCCCCCGTGGGGTCAGTAGGGGTGACCCCCCCCAAAGTAGTGACCCCATATGGACTCCCGCCCCAGATAATTACCAGCCACAAATCCCTGACTTTGTGGCCACCCCTGGAGTCCGTATCGACACTACAGGCCTCACTGAAATAGATTTTTTTGAAGTCTTTTTCTCTGAGGATCTGGTAGATGTCATGGTGGCACAGACTAACCTCTATGCCCGGGCAGTTTCGGGCCCCTGAACCCCACATCCTCATTCTGCAAGCGGACTCCCGTGAACACTGCAGAGATGATGGCATTTTGGGGCCTTATTCTGTACATGGGCATAGTGAAAAGCCCGTGGCCCGGCAGTATTGGAGTGCTGATATCTTTTACAGTACTCCCTTTTACCGCCATGCCATGTCCCGTACCCGCTTTGAACAAATTCAAAGCTTTTTGCACTACACGGATAACTCGCTGTGCCCACCCCGTGACGACCCCACTTATGACCGCTTATATAAAGTTCGGCCTGTTATCAACCATTTCAGTGCCAAATTTTCAGCGGTCTATACCCCTGAAAATTTATTTGTGTAGATGAGTCCCTCCTACACTTCAAGGGCAGACTCAAATTTCGCCAATACCTGCCCAGCAAAAGAGCGCGGTACGGGATAAAAATGTACAAGCTGTGCGAGAGTACCTCCGGGTACACCCACAGTTTCCGCATTTACGAAGGGAAGGACAGCCAAATTGTGCCCCCTGAATGCCCCCCTTCCCTGAAAATTAGTGGAAAAATAGTGTGGGATTTAGTGCACCCACTGCTGGATAAAGGTTACCACCTGTACGTGGATAACTTTTATACCAGCATTCCACTTTTTAAGTGCCTCAGCAGCCTGTGGCACTGCGCAAGAACCAGAGGGGACTCCCCAAACCCTTTGTTGCGCAATTGCTCCCAAGGGGAGAAAGCAGGTCCCAATCCAGCGGTGACCTGCTTCTGGTCAAATACAAGGATAAGAGGGACGTCCTTGTATTTACCACATGTCACCCGGCCCCAGCACACCCCTGCCCCTGTACGAGGTACCGGTAGTACAGTCGCCCACAAACCCGCTGTTTCTGGATTACAACGGTACCCTGGGAGGGGTAGACCTGTCGGACCAGGTGCTGAAGCCGTACAGTGCCACACGGAAGACCAAAGTGTGGTACAAAAGTTGGGCGTGCACATTGTGCAAATAGCGATGTACAACCTTTTGTTTTTTCCGTTGTACAGGCCAAGCAGGGACATTTATTACCTTCCAAGGGAAAGGGAATAAAGGCACTGGATTTTGGGAACCAGGGTGAGGGCCCCAGCACTTCTGGTTCTGACGTCCCCCGTATTGTACCCGGTCAGCATTTCCCCAATGAAATCCCCTCCACTGGCAAAAAGGACGCAAAAACGGTGCAAAGTTTGCTATAAAAGGGGAATTAGAAAAGACACCACGTACTGTTGTGAAACCTGCCCCGATAAGCCCGGCCTCTGCATAAAAGATGCTTAAAAATGTACCCCTCGTCCATGGATTTCTAGTTGGTGCATTCTTTTATACTTTTTTTGTGTCTGCACCGTTCCCTGAAGCACCAAATATTTCATAGGATTTATTGTGCGGTAACTTTGGGACGTCCGGAAAAATTTTCATTTGCATTTTTCGCCTTTGTAACGCACAATAATGTGTAAAACTAGTTTTATAAAACACCTGCCCGTTCAAAATTTAAATTACAACCCCTTAAACGTTTCCCTTGAGGGGTGTACGTTCTAAAATGGGGTCACTTTTGGGTGTTTTATAATTTTTGTTCACATCACAACATGTACAATTGCCAGGACATGCTGTGTATTTCAGCAAAATAGGCGTGTCATGCGCATAATTGCTATGTCTGCTCCATGGCGTGTTTCAGGGGGCAGCCAAATTCTAGGGTAACGTGGGGTGTCCCTAGAACGGCGAGACATGGCAGAAAAATTGGTTATCTAATTTTTCAATTTTGCGCAAGGCGTGCCGCTGTTATTGTTAAAAGACATGGAATAAATACAGGATAATTGTGATTTTCACCTTATACCTCTAAATGCATTATCTATAAAAAAAAAAATCACCTCTAGGGTCCAAATGCCACTATACACCTAGATGAATTCATTGAGGGTTTTAGTTTCCAAAAAGGGGTCAATTTTGGGTTTTTTTTTCCGTTCTGGGAAATGGGGGGGTCTTCAAATGCAACATGAGGGCTTACAGCCAGTCCAGCTTATTTTTGCACTCCCAAGGCCAATAGCGCTCCTTCCCTTCAAGACTCACCACGTGCCCCGTATATGTTTTATGACCCCATATGGGGTATTGCCTTACTCAGAAGAAATTGGGCAACAGGTTTTGGGGTGCTTTTTCTCCTCCTTTTTTTGTGAAAATGAAAAATTTTAGATTAATAGTGCAATTTTCTGGAAAAATTTAAATTTTTCATTTTCACAACCGGATTCGAGAAATTTCTGTGAAAAACCTGTGGGGTCAAAAGGCACACTATACCCCTAGATGAATTCATTGGGGGTGCGTTTCCAAAAGGGGGTCACTGTTGGGGGAGTTCCTTTGTTCTGGAACTTGGGGGACTCTACTACTGCAACTTGACGGTCTCCAGCAAATCCAGCTTATTTTGCACTCCCCAAAACCAATAGCGCTCCTTCACTTCGAGACCCACTATGTGTGCCAAATTTTCTTTTATGACCACATTTTGGGGTATTGTAACACTCAGAAGACATTTGTGCAATGGGTTTTGGTTTGGTTTTTTTTCCTATGTTCCTTGTGAGCATGAAAATTTGGGGCTAAAATGTATATTATTTGAGAAATTTTAAATTTCATTTTTATGGTCCAATTCTAAAATTTTCTGTGAAATAGCTGTGGGGTCCCAAAAAAACTCACTACACCCCTTGATGAATTCTTTGAGGGGTTGTAGTTTCCATAAAGGGGTCTTTTTCATTTTTTTTTTTTTATTTTTTAGCCCCTTAGGTGTCAGGAAAACCCGATATGTTGCTATAAAATTCATAATAAAATGATGGCCCCCAAAATCCAGTAGGTGCTCCTTCAAATTTTGAGGCCTGTGGGTTTAGTCAAATAACATACTAGGTCCAAATATGATATATTTCTAGAAACAGCAGATGTAGGGAACTTACATTGAGTTGTGTTTTTCTGTTACCATATTTCTAAATTTTCCCTTAATAATAGATTAAAATTGGAAAATTTGGGCAAAAAAAAAATTGAAATTTTTTTAAATTTTTACACCACTTTTCTTTAATTTCCGTAAAACACCTAAATGGTTAAAAAAGACTTTCTAAGTGCTGTTTTAAATACCTTGAAGGTTTAGTTTTCTTACAATGGGGTGATTTATGGGGTTTTTAAAATATAGGCCCCTCAATTTTACATGTGAACTAAGTGGACCCTAAAAAAATCTGTGTTTGTAATTTTTCTTGAAAATTTGATAAATTGTTTATCATATTTGTAAGCCTCCTAACTTCCTAAAAAAGTTAATTTAAATTAAAAAAAATTATGCCGCATCCAGAAGACATATGGTAGAAGCTATTTATATTACTAATTTTGTGTAGTATTAAATATCTTGTCTTAGGATGGAGAAATTTTTTAAGTTTGGGAAAATGGCAAATTTTTTCAAAAATTTCACAATATTTTGAAATTTTTCACAAATAAAGAAGTATTATTTGGACCAAAATTTCTTACCATCTTAAAGCATAATATGTCACGAGAAAACAATCTCTGAATCACATGGATAGGTTAAAGTGTCAAAAAGTTATTCTCGCATAAAGTGACACATGACAGATTTCAAAAATGGGGCTCTGTCAGAGAGGCCAAAACTGGCTCCGGCGGTAAGGGGTTAAACATGCGCCATGTATGAGGAAGTGGGATCAGGAGTCGGTGTCAGGAAAATTGAGGAGTCGGAGCTTTGGCTTACCGACTCCACAGCCCTGATTAGAGGGTCCACTTACCCTGCTCCTCCCAGTACATCTAGTGCGTTGGATACTGGGGTAATAGTGACACGGGCTTAGTGTCAGCCTTGAGGTGACAGACACCACCACTGGCTGATACCAAGCCCCAGTAATAGTAATGGAGAGGTGTCTATCAGATCCCAATTACTAACACTGGAATTAAATGAGGAAAGAAAAACTCTGTGGGAGATGGGGGTTATGGGGTGATAGGTGAGGGCTGTATTTTACAGCTACAGCTTACAGGCACAATTTCTTTGGGGGGGGAAAAAAAGAGGACCAACCCCCTGAAGGTTGTGCTGGGGCACATACCTCCAGAATTGTATTGTGCAGCCTGTACTCCATCCCCTGCACCTCCAGAAGACCAGCCACGGCCATGACCTTTACGGGGTGCAAGACATAGAGTTTAGTACGGTCATCATATTTGTAGTGTTTATATTAATTAGGCATATAGGTCCCCTTGGTCGGTAGGTAGTTATATATGCCCTCTCATTAGGTAGGTATATAGGTCACCTCTTTAGGTAGTTATGTGTAGAGGTCCCTTTCTTAGGTAGGTATGTCTATAAGTCCCCCTCCCCCATAGTTAGGTATATGAGTCCCCTCCATAGTTAGGTGGGTATATAAGTGCTTTCCTTAGTTAGGTATCTAAACACCGCTCCTTAGGCAGGTATATAACTACCTAACTATGAAGGGGACCTATATCAGTGCCATCCATAGTTAGGTAGGTATATAAGCACCCCTCCTTAGGTTGGTATATAGGTCTACTCCATAGTTAGGCAGGTATATAGGTCCCCTCCATAGTTTCAACCAGAAGTTTATATACACGATCTAAAAAGACACATATGAATGTTTTTATCACTATCTGACATGAAATCAGAATAAACCTTACCCGTTTTAGGTCAATTTGGATTACCAAAATTATTTAGATTTGCCAAATGCCAGAATATTGAGAGAATTTTTTAAGATATTTTTATTACTTTCTGCAAAGTCAAAAGTTTACATACACTTGTATTACTATGCCTTTAAACAATTTAGGACAGCTCATATGATGATGGCATGTCTTTGGAAGCTTGTAATAGGTTTTTTGGCAACATCAGAGTTAATTAAAGACATACCTGTGGATGTATTTTAAACCACACCAGAAACACACTGCTTTTGTGTTTAACATCCAGGGCTGTGGAGTCAGTCGAGTCGTGGAATCGGAGTCGGTGGCTATTTTGCAGGAGTCGGAATAAAATGGACCGACTCCGACTCCCAAAATATATAATAAGTTGGTCCAGTTAGTTCGATGCAAAGAGCAAGAGGAATTCGGTCCGGCCAGTGCTGCTGCTCTCATATATTCAGCCTTATCACATGAGGAGTGTAATTGATGACATGGAGTAGGCAAAGCCTGCCCCAGGGGAAAAGATTCTGATCCCATGGCAAACAGATTTCATCAAAATTTTTCACCTGTTTTCAAAGAAGTAGAAGAGTTCAACCATTCATCAAAACTGACTGTGGCTGAGGCAATTCCTTTATACCCTGACATTGTTAGAGATGTTGCCCCTGTGGTCACCGCTTTGCACCCAACCCAAGTTAGTGTAGAGAGGCCGTTCTCTAGCCTGGAAATGAGATCAGATGTGAGGTCATGTATGCAGGATCTGATGGAGGCAATACTATTTCTCAGAACAAATTCAGAGACTTCACAAATGTTCCTGCAGTGTTTTGCAGATTTACAATTTTTTTGTGTCCTAAAGTCATGTCCAATAAATATATTTTACACTAACAAGTAAAAGGGTAACAATGGTTTGAACTTGTGACTTTCAGGCTCCATATCTGAAGATCCACTACAGCTTTGCTCATGAGGCTACTGTAATTGTATATACAGTCATCTTACCTATCTTATAAATAAATTTGACTTGCAAGTATTTAGCATCTGCTTCGTTTCAATTTTGCTCCTAAAAATCATAGTGTTCATTTTTATTATTTTGTTAGTATTTGGGAAATCCACCTTTGGTTTTCAATACTGCCTGAATCCATTTGGGCTCTGGATCAGATTCAAGCACATCTTGACCAAAATCTGATCCCAGGTCTCTTCTACACATTCCCAATGTTGGCGCAGACTGGACTTGGATAAAAATAAAGCTTTTTCTTCAACTCTACCCACAAGTGTTCAAAAGATCAAAACATTGTTACCCTTTTGCTTGTATCTGTTGTACCTAAATAGCTTGATTATTATATCATAAGATGATAAACAGCCCGATGTTACCACTTTACTACAGTAAACTTATCACTTCAACATGTACTATGTATGAGGGAGTCAGGAGTCGGAGATTTGGGAAATTGAGGAGTCGGGGCTTCGGCTTGCCGACTCCACAGCCCTGTTAACATCATGGGAAAGTCTAAAGAAACCAGCCAAGATAACAGGAAGATAATTGTGGACTTGCACAAGCCTGGATCATCCTTGGGTGCAATTTCCAGATACCTGATGGTGCATCGTTCAAACTGTTATACGCAGACTCGGACTGGGCCGCCGGGGGATTGGTGAATCCCCTGGTGGGCCCCTCCTCCGAGCTGCTGTGGGCCCCGGAGTCAGTGCCATCGCTCCCCGGGGCCCGGCCGCGCATCCGGTCCCTGAACGCCCGGGACCAGCGTCCCGAGCGCTCAGAGACTGGCCCGGGAGTTGGGGACTAATGTCCCGGACTCCCGGGGCTGTGCGGTGTCAGCAGAGCACAGCGCCACTAGCGCTGCGCTCCGCTGAACTCCCTGGCAGGCTAAACGCGTTAGGCCTTCAGCCTGCCAGCGCCGGCCCCTACTGCTGACGTAGGCGGCACGGTGACGTCACATCACCGCGCCGCCTATGCAGGGCGGCAGGAGCCTGCGAGGTGAAATGTGCGGGTGCGTGGTAAGTGGCTGTTTTTTGTTTTTTTTTTTTTTTGTTTTTTTTTTAACTACCTAAAGGGGCCCTGACTAATGGAAGGGGGCCATGGCTACCTAAAGGGGGGCCCTGACTAATGGAAGGGGGCCCTGGCTACCTAAAGGGGGGGCCCTGTCTAATTGAAGGTGGCCCTGGCTACCTAAAAGGGGGGGCCCTGGCTACCTAAAATGGGGGGGCCCTGGCTACCTAAAATGGGGGGGCCCTGGCTAGCTACAAACTAAAGGGGGCCCTGACTTCCTGCACACTAGCTAAAGGAGGCCCCTTACTGCCTGTATACCTGGTAATGTAATTGAGAGCAGCAGCCCATAGTTGCAGCATTATCTCCAGGGACTTAGTCCTCTCCCCACCCTCCAACCCTTTGGGTACTAGGCCTCTAAGTTATGGCTTGTACCTGTTCTTCCACCCCTGGGTAGTTTGTACAGATTTGGGAATAGGTAAAGAGATGCTGGAAAATTGTGGATTCTAAGATATTTGTGTGTAATTTCTGCAGGGATGAGTTGTGGCCAGGACAAGTCATCATGGCGGTGTGGACTGGATGCAGAAGAAAAGGGAATAAGAACGACTCGTGAGAGAAGAGAATGACTCATCAGATAGGACGTCTCCGGTGAGTCCCTGATGTCAGGGGTTATGTTACTTCTATTTTGGATCAGTGCTGTATCCACTGTAATGTGATGTGACCTGAGCTGGTGTTGAACCCCTATGTGGTCTCTATATGGCAGTGTTGTAGGTTATACCTGTGCTGGTGTCTGTGGTCTCTATATGGCAGTGTTGTAGGTTATTCCTGAGTTGCTGTCTGACCTCTATGTGGTCTCTATATGGCAGTGTTGTAGGTTATACCTGAACTGTTGTCTGACCACTATGTGGTCTCTATATGGAGGTGTTGTAGGTTATACCTGAGCTGCTGTCGGGCCACTATGTGGCCTCTATATGATGGTGTTGTAGGTTATACCTGAGCTGGTGTCTGACCTCTATGTGGTCTCTATATGGAGGTGTTGTAGGTTATACCTGAGCTGCTGTCGGACCACTATGTGGTCTCTATATGGTGGTGTTGTAGGTTATACCTGAGCTGCTGTCGGACCACTATGTGGCCTCTATATGATGGTGTTGTAGGTTATACCTGAGCTGGTGTCTGATCAATATGTGGTCGCTATATGGCGGTGTTGTAGGTTATATCAGCGCGAGTATAGTGGCAGAGTACATGTGTCCCTGATAATAAAAGTGAGGGAACACCTGACCCTGTGATAGGAGTTACACTTCTACTTTCTTGCTGGTGTTTATTTTAGAAGGTGGTGAGGTGCGTGACCAAGGGAAACGTGGAGGGGGATATTGTATGTGGGTGGTGGGGGATATGGATGGAGCTACTTAGCCGTTTGTCTATGATATGTTAGACTGACAAATGTGTGACTAACTTGCTATTGTACTACACATTACAGTTCTGTTTTGCACTGTATTGTGGTAAAATGGCCGCATTTATGTCCGAGAGGCCGGTAATATTTTCATGTACAGTAGGGTGGGCCCCAGACTCCCCAGTCTGACACTGATTATACGCAAGTACAAACAAGATGGGAATGTCCAGCCATCATAGCGCCCAGGAAGGAGCCGGGTTCTGTGTCCCAGAGATGAACATGCTTTGGTCTGACAAGTGCATATCAACCTGTGTCATTATCCACAGTGAAACGAGTACTGTATCAACATGGGCTGAAAGACCACTCTGTCAGGAAGAAGCCATTACTCCAAAAGAAACATATCAAAGCCAGCTTAATATTTACAAATTCACACAGGAACAAAGATCTACATTTTTGGAGACATGTCCTGTGGTCTGACTTGGAAGCCTAAGAACATCCCAACTGTAAAACACGGGGGGTGGCAGCATCGTGTTGTGGGGTTGTTTTGCAGCAGGAGGGACTGGTGCACTTCACAAAATAGATGGCACCATGAGGAAAGAAGATTATGTGGCAATCAGCAAGGAAGTTAAAGCTTGGGTGGAAATGGGTCTTCCAAATGGACAATGACCCGAAGCATACTGCCAAACAAAGTGGCTTAAAGGGGTTTTGCCACGATGTAATGTTGACGTGGGATCCTCCAAAATGGAGTTTAATCACTTTTCTAAATATATGTGATTACAAAAATTGCAGTCTGAGAGAGCTACAGCCTTCCTTACATGCCCTTGGTTACTTCAAAGCTTCTATTAGATACGACCTGACAAGAGCTGCTGGCCAGGCTTGCGCAGAGAGAGCTTCTTATCTGATGAGACTGAGCTGCAGAAGTTTTTAAGGCACCGGGTAGCAATATGTTTTCTTTTGTATACAGAATAAACTAGTTGTAGTGTGATTAGATACCTGTTTTATCTGATGACAGGGAACATGAAGAAGCTTTCAAGCTGCTGTGTAGAATAGGTGTTGTCTTTTGTATATAGAATCCACAAGTTATGGTTTGATTATTTCAGTGAACATGTCACAGGATCCCTTATGCAGCTTTGTGCTCTGGCTGTGTGAGTCTCTCTCTCTTTCAGCTCCGTGGTTTGTTTACATTAGCATCTTAGCAGATAAGGCTCCTCCTGACAGTGCAGTCTGAGGCTGTGTCTTGCTGTATTGAGAATCCACTCTTGTACTGTTTATTATTTCACTAAAGTATTGAGAGGCTCCCTGGATTCCTCACTTGCCCACAGCCCACTCCTCCCTGCAGCTTCATGACTCAGCGTGATTTGTTTATATCCTGCTTTCATGCTGACCAGAGGTACATAAATGGTCTCTTGGCAAATGCCCTTTAAGGATAACCAAGTCAATGTTTTAGAGTGGCTGTCACAAAGCCCTGATCTCAGTCCTATTGGAAATATGGTTGTAGAAAAAAAAAAAAAGCTGAAAAGGCTGTGCGAGCTGAAGGCACCCCCCCCGCAATCTACAATCATGGCTCAGTTACACCAGGAATGGACCAAAATTCCTACCAACTATTGTGAGAAGCTTTTGGAAGGATATCCAAAATGTTTGACTCGGCAATGCTACCAAATACTAATGAAATGGATGGAAACTTTTCAGAAGTTATTAAAAATGCCTTGAAGGGGTTGCCACAATCTACAATTCATACCTTCTTGCATCCAGCTACTTAGACTGCTCTGTGTGCCAGAAGGGGGCGTGTGGTGATTGTTATGAACTGCATATCATGTGACCCTGCAGGATGACATCACCATGCCTTTCTTCTCTCTAGTCACAGAATAGTCTGTTTATGTGTAAAAAATTTAAGTAGCTACACTGTAGCTGAGAGGTAACATTTTTGCTTCACAGCACAAGTTCCTAGGTTACCAAATCCTGTCAGAACCATAACCTGTGGAACTTTTCACTTATCATTGCACATACCTCATTGAGGTTTCTTTTTTTATTATTGCAACGGAGTTGGCTAATTACTAGGTTGTCCAGATGGAGACATGAGTGGAATTGGTAGCACCTGGGTGTTGAAACTCAAGGGCTGCCTGAGATGTGAGTGATTGTCCTGACCAGGAACTGAGTGACTTTCAGCCTGGTCGTATCCCATGGAGACGAGACTGTAAACAATGCAATCACTAAAGAAGCAGCTAACATAAACAGTCAGATTTTAAAATTAACATGAATGGTGATAATGTTTATATATCTTATATTTTGCCAGCTTCCCACGTCAATTATAGCTTTCGTGCAAAACCCCTTAAATTCTCTCATTATTCTGGCATTTGGCAAAGTATAAAAATAATTTTAGAGTAAATATACTTGACCAAAACGGGTAAGGTTTATTCATGATTTCATGTCAGATAGTGAGAATTAACATGTATGAGTGTGTCTTTTTTATGAAGAGGTGTACTTAACAACTTCTGTTTTCAGCTGTAGGTACATAAGTCCCGCTCCAGTAGTTAGGAAGAATATATAAGGTCGCTCTCCTAGATTAAAGGAGTTGTTCTCCTCTGTATAAGGCTATGTACACACGGTCATAATGCTGGGACGGAATTAACTGCCCCGAATTACCGCCGTGTGGACAGGGCGGGGCGGGAGCGGGGGAGTAAGCAGGGGCCGGCAACTGTCGCCGGCGCCATTGACTATCACCATGGCTAGCTGGCGCGTAAACTGCCTCTAGAAAGTGACAGGTGAATTATCCTCCCCGCCCGTCGATTCTCCCGGGCGTGTAGAGGAGACCGTAATCATATGTTCTCTAAGAAACATGTGAATTACCGGTATGAATGGGCCGATTTCGTCCCGGTAATTGCGCACTTCGGCTGCGTAATTACGGACCGTAAAATACGGCCATTTTAATCCGTTGTGAATAAAACATGTGCCTGAACTCTATACAGCAAGGGGGAGTGGGTTTGCTGCCAGAGTTAACCCTAAAGGGTTGTGCCTGCCGGTATGTCGGTTTGCAGGAGAGGCTGATCTATGAGTGTAGAGAGTCTTTGAAGCATTGATTGCTAATATCAGAGCAAGGAGGAATGCCAAGTGTTCCTATACCCACTGCATAGCTTATATATCTCCCACATCTCCAGCACCAACAACCCTAACAGAACAGACACAGGGCATCTGGGAGAGTGTTACTATACTCAGGAATGTGTCACTAAGTACAGCACAACATTAACCGTTCACATGCCATTCTGTTCTATTAGTAGAGTGACAGGCTCCACAGACACATCATGATTATAGTAACGCACAGGGTTGTCACAGCTGTCACATTATTTCACTATTGATGCACCTAATCTCTCTACCTCAATCTGTGTAGAGAGCAGGAGGAAGCGAGGCACACACAGGGTTAATCCAGGCAGCATGGGCACAGAAGCCATGAGACCTCCCCCCTCACGCACTACAGAAGCATTACGTGCGGGAGGGGCTACTCTGCTTCACGAAAACGACCTGATCTTTCAAAGACAGAGGAGTCATATCAACCTGACAGCCTAGTAAAGATAGAGGGATCCCGCAAGAAAATACCGAGGTTCGTGGCGGCTAAAGAATTTTAGGATCTTGTATGCAACTCGCTGCTTACAGGGCTAGCTCAAAATCAGTAGGACATTTGTAATGAACATAAATCAAAGCTGCTTGTTTTTTTTAAAGATCTTTAATTAAAACCCAATCATTGTAGCGAGGACAACCCTTTAAAGGGGGTTAACCTGTAGGGTCAGTGGCCCTAGGGGTTATTAAAAACAATCTCAACATCAAGGTAAAGCCCTCCGATGACCTCAGCCTCCTTACCAGGTGGGGTTTCTAATGTCTGGGACTCGCTTGTGCCCTCCATATCATATTGACTTACAGCAGTGGGAAGACCACAGTCCACGGGATCCTGTATCGTCCTTGTCCTGCATTACCCCTTTGCACTATTACCGGGGATTCCCATGTGCTCACCTGAGCTTTACTAGGCCCATAACAGGGTGTTTGACTTGTGTCGGTGGACCGACTTGAAGGAGGCTTTATATGGCTACTACAGGGGGCACAAACAATGTTTATTCTGGCAATGCAAACCACACAGTGACAGAGGACACCTTCCCCTTATGCAAACCTCTCACTAGCGCTCTTCTAGCAGCAACAACTCTCATCAGATTGTGGAGATGTTTCTTTCACATCTCCTATACCCATCTCTAATGTAGAACACTCAGCTTCTACCTGGACACTCCTACATCTTGCTCCCCATCAATTCCGATACCACTGAGCTGGAGGCAATGGCAGACACTATTTATAACTGGGACATGCATAATAACCACCCGGCTATTATCAGTTAGTAGGTTCTCCGTCTCACATACACCACTCTGGCCGTGTTATCGACAATTAGACCAACTCAGTCACCTATGTTAGCCTCCCGAGAGGTTCAGAGAAATATCTTGCTGAAATGTGCATCCATCTGCCATTCACCCCAAACCACAGGACAAATTACCTCTGATGATACTGTTAATATGTTTCTCCATAACCTGTAAGGAAAATGTATCAGCGCCACGGAACATGCCACGG
This sequence comes from Phyllomedusa bahiana, assembly GCA_025379985.1. Taxonomy (NCBI): domain Eukaryota; kingdom Metazoa; phylum Chordata; class Amphibia; order Anura; family Hylidae; genus Phyllomedusa; species Phyllomedusa bahiana. The sequence goes on along the minus strand of JAODAL010006567.1, from coordinate 44,147 downwards.
TTACCTATCTGGTGTGATTTAAACCCGCTCACCTGGCTCTCACTAGGGTTCAAGCTACACGCCACACTCTGGTGTGTCCCAGCAGCTCACGTCCATCCATCACTGCAGTTCTTTGTGGATCAAGGCAGAAAAAGCTACTGGAAATACAGCGAACGATTTAGGCAAGTGCAAATCCGTAGGTACTACAGATCTCAGTGCATACATTTTCTCTACGACAGGTATCTGAGGTGTCTCCTTCATGCAGGCATATACTCAGATTCTGGACAACACCCTCAGTTAAACTAGTCTCCCTCACACGACTGTGAGGAGACGGGAATCCATCCCGGTGGATGATCGCACCATTTTCCCCTCCCAGATGCTGCATGACTGAAACAGGAAAGCTCCTCTCCAACAGCAGTCCACACAGAACTGTTGGCCATCAAGCACTGGGCATGCAATTTACCATGCGCGACTATGCAGTCTATAATCATGTATCACACAGCGCGCCTTGGGTGGTCACTGGGCAGACACTTCACAGACAGACTTCAGGCCCCCACACTCAACCTTTTTTACAGCAGAAGAGTGCAGGGGGATACCCCATGTTGCCAGGGGTTAAAAGAACAACCACATCAACTCACTCCGGCAGGGTCCTGTATGTATAACCCATGTCCTCCAGAGTTGTCATGCACCCAGGACATACACTTCTCATGCTATAGACTCAGCACTTATCACACTGGAAGTAGCAGAGTGTTACACCCGTCCCCCACAGGCACACAGCGAGGTAATGTCATGCATATGTCATGAACACAGAGTTCATTAGATTCTTTCAGTCCCAAATAATTGGTTGTTGCATACTCAGGAACTCTCTGAATACTCTAACCCAGTCTCTTCTGTCTCAGGCAGCAGCACTCATCACTCACTCAGGGGGCACTTCCCAGTGAACAGTCACTTCCCTCAGCCGACACCCTTTGCGGTTGCCCACAAGTGCTTCAAAATGGGGGAAGTCTACTGCAAGTAGACAGCCAGTACTGATAGGTTTTTCACAAACCTCTAGTATAATGGACAACAGTCCCCAACAATCTCAAAATGCATTGGAAGCAGTCCTTACCGAGTCTGGTCGGCTCTCACACGGTGTGCGAGGGTCCGGGTGCCAACTTTAGAGACTCCGTGGTGTACAATCCATGTCGACCCACATTGGGAGACCATGCCACCCGCAACCAATGCATCCTGGCAGCGTGTCCTCTGCCCTCCAGATCACTGGACTCTCAGAGCACATCCGCTCTAGGGCTCACGCCAGCACAGCTCCTCCTGCTGGACAATGCGATCTCGGGCTGTTTGAGATCTGATTGCACGCTTGTGCTTGAAGGCGACCTGCATTGGTCGGTTGGGGATTCATGGTGCTGATGGCACTGCGGCTGGTTGGGTCGATACTACGCACCAGCATCAAAAAGGTCCTCCCATGGGTCAGTGGGGAAAACACGTAGATCTGCTTTCCCGCAGCACTGCTTCACAGTTAGGTCCTCCTGCGCCTTTCAATTTTCATGTGCAGTTACAACTTCAGCCTGTTCCAGATTCTGCTCATTCCATGTCCATAATTAATAGCCTACGCATCCTACACCATATGTGACGCTCACTTACGTCCGGGACGCCATCTTGGACCGTCCTGGGGTTATGTAGGTCTCTCGGCATCGCCGTCTTTGGTAAACGGATAATGGGCACTCCAACATATGCTTCAGTTGAATCTGGCCTCAGCCAGTTTTATTCAAGCACAGGTAAACAGATACTGAAAACAAAACAATAAAATCCTAGGCCGTCTGGTCCACTAACTAAACAGAGAGCTCCCTCTCTACAACTTTGTCTTGGACCTTAATGTCCGTATTTCAGATCCTGCATCTCTCCATACAGTAGACGGCTTATATCCCTCGCAGCCTCCGGGGGCTAGACGCCTCTGCTCGCGGCTCCTCTGCTGGGCACTTCCAGCTAGCAGACCACGCCCCTGAACAACTGAAGGCCCGAGGCGTTTTAATAATGCATGGCCCGAGCCCTATCCTAAAACGTGCCTGGAACATGGTGAGTCTAGAACACCCACCAACCAATTGCTACTCCCATATAAAGCCCAACCCAAGGAACTGCTGAAGCAAGCCAAACTAATCCTATATAGGTTGCCCAACCAACCTATATAGGCTGACAAAAACATACAGCTTGCTCTTATCCCACCAAAGCCAAGGTATCCTGGTGGCAAGTTGTAATATACCGAATCTGGTATATCTCAAACTAGTGGCAGCAACCGCAATCTACATGTAGGCCGGGGTCTTTCACAGATACGTAAATATGTGACCGCCAAAGCACAACCTCCACATACCAATATATATATATATATTATATAATATATATATATATTATAATATATTATATAATAATTTAAATACTGACATAAATAGTACATATATATAGAACCTTCCCCATAAGAACCGTAACATTAACTCCCAAACCATAGCAACCAGAGTGGGGCAGAGGTCCAATTGGAACCAACCAACGACCTGGTCGACCAAAATTCCCCGGAAGGGAACCAACCACCAATTTTACACCCAGCCGTTCTATACTGCTTCTGAGCGTTCCTAAAGCCATACAAGATGGCTTCACCAATATGCTCTGCAGTGGATACTCACCTGTGCATAGAAGCCCACCATCTTTCTACCAGGCCAATTTCACCATTCACCAAACCTGAGGGAATCATACCGCCGAAAGGTACTCCCTCAGCGTATCTCCTCGTCAATTCAAGAGAACCCCCTCCGTCCACCACGGAGCATTGCCATGGAACCCTCATGGATGCGAGGCCCCCACAGGCCCAGAGCTCTCTCAATGCCTTCTTGAAGGCCCAGCGAGTCCAAGAGGTTCCAACCCAACAGCAGTCAGTATGGGACGCCATCAGACCGGCCAGAACTTGTCCACACCAGACTCCAATTCAAATGCCTGACGACCAGCGACCCCCATTCCTGGCCACCAACTTACCAGATCTCCCTGATTTCACCTAATGCATTGCTTTTATTATCATCCGGTTCAACCGAGCGAGCCCCCGTCCGATCGAATGTCGCAACACAATGTCGGACCAGACAATAACCATCTCCGGGAATGGACCTCCATAAACGCAATAAATCGAATTTAAATGCTATGTGTGTAATTCCCTGAAATGTCAGGTAGACCCAAAATCATTCCCCCCACCATGCAATACCAAAAATTTAGGAGGCCCTGTCCCAGGGCTGCAAACCTCACCTCCGGAACTACCTCCTAACCACCGCATCCCCGCGTGCCGACCCAGCCATCGCACCTCCAGCGACGCTCCGGTGGAAAGGCCCAATTGGCGACCTGTGCCGGGAGCCTGCCGATGTCCAGCTCGCTCCGCACCCCATGAACGTAAAAAGGCCAGGATCCAGACCAGGAACGGAGGACAACTGAGAATAAAGGAAAACCACATCTAGTAAAAAGCAATCTAGAGCGCTGCACGCCCCCTGCCAAATCCCCCCTTTAAGACACCAGTGCGGCAGATGTACGACCGAAACCTATCCGGACGTCCATCCCTCCGAGTCCTTCGCACCACATCCGCACTGAGGCCCATCCCGCGTGCCTCAGTAGCCGCCCCCTAATCCGGAACGAATGCGCGCGCAAAAGCGGCAGTTGTCAAAGCCCAACCTGGCCACCGAAACTCTGCCTAAGACCGCGGTAAACTGGAAACAGGGACAGGATATTTGCCGATCCCGCGTTACACAGGGAGCGCCGTATAACTAGCCCTCCGAGCAAAACGCCGAAATTCAACGCGCCACCGACCGAGCACGGACACATTGCCGAAGCCTGTAACCGCCCGTAGGGTCACCCTCCGCCTTGCCGGACTTGAACCTTCTTTGAACGCCGCAGCCAGAATGTGATCGTCATCCCCAGAGTCCACGAACATCTTCTCGTTGAAGTGCCCTCCCCCCTTGAGCCGACAAGGAGACACCAACTCTCCTACCCGCAAACTCCCCGAAGAACGCCAAGTAGAAGCCAAGCCTTGAACGAACGAGTTGCCTTCAAGCCCGAGCAGAGCAACAATCGTCCAACACCGCAGCCTCAGGATGAGTGAATGATCCAGCAGAGAAAAACACTACATGTACGCCGATAGTCCCCTTGCCCCTTGGCCTCAGGCTATAACCCCCGGAGTGGCCCAGATACCATGAAAGTCTTGGTCGAAAGTCATGCCTACCCCGCCGCGATCTTGAAACCAAACTCTAGCCCCGATATGAATCTGTGAGATCTGGGACACCAACCCACCCACATACCCCGCCCCTGCCCAACCAGCACAGCAAGCCCCAATGTGGAGTCCTCCTCCGACACCACATCACCCAGAACCCTTATCCACACTGACCGAATGAGCGCCGAGGGGAACTGGGCCCGCCTATCATACGCACAGCCCAGGTCCCACCTGACAGAGATAGCGGGCCTCGATAGAGTAGCAGCTGTTCTTCGTCGCCCGAAGGGGTCCAACGGGTCCAAATATGACTAAGGCATCTCCTTCCCCGTGCTCTGCCGCAGACGAGGGAGCCAAAGGTTTGGGAATCTGGGATTCCACTTTGCAAACCGAGAAGAGAGTCCAAGCTGACAGAGTTCTGGACGCCCTGGTGGACGATTGTTCCCATACACCTAACCCATGTTAATTTGATTCTTCCTAGACACCTCAAAACAAGCAATCGCCAAAAGACGCACTAGCCGGGGTGAGTGCGAGCGAAGCCTGTTCAGATACGTTTATGACGCCAAACCTACTCCCAAATTGTCACGAAAGAAACAACCTTCCCGATCCCGGAAAAATGATGCGCCGCCACACAACTTCCAACTCCCACGGATGAGACAAATGGGAAAAAGTGTCCAGAACGGCAATTCCTAATGAACACGAGGCAGCGACCTGCGCTAAGACTCAGGCCACGGGGCCCTCATGCACCACCGCTCCCCAACAAATGAGCCCCCAAAAGCGCGAAGACACTGAGCCACAGCGGTTGCATCTGTGTGAGGATTATTTGATTCTCCTGATATGACAATTATGTCCCGTGGCAGAATATCGACGCGGCAGGACATGTATTACGTCTCGAAAAAAACTGGGCCCATACCGTCAAATGCCTCTCGGGTGTGCTCACTAGAAGTCATGGCGCACGAAATGGAGTTCGGTATTTAATGTCCTGGACTGTCGCCGCCTACCAAACCGAGCGGACAAAACCTAAAGCTCGCTCCTCCTCGCATAGAATCCTGCGCATGCAAATTGGGCCTCCACAACTACTGAAGCCCTTAAGAGGGGAATTTTGCGCGCAATCCAACAACTCCGCTCCACTTTCTCGTCTCGGCCTCATAGGACGTTCGCAACTAATCCCGCGGTAAACCTACACTCCATCTTCTCTGAATCAATGCAGATTGCCCTAAGAAAAATACAAACACAGTCTTTCTGGACCCTCCGTCCTTATCCATGCAGCAACGTGGGACACCAAACCGATCAGTATCACACAACTCAGAGACACAATCATGACCCCCCAATCGGAGGGAGGAACCCACCGAGACCCACACATAAGAAATCATCCAAGTAATGGATGATTCGAGACTCAACCCCCAAACGTTCCCGAACCACCCCATTTCCGAAAATGATGTTTAAAAGCCTCGAAATATAGTGAACTACATCGCGCAACCCATTCGGCAAGCAACTGATCGATGCAAAAAACTTCCCGCCCAAAAACGACCCTAACAGTTCAAACTTATCTGCATGAAACGGTAAAAGTCTAAAAGAATCCGGACCTCGATATCCGCCATTGCCAGTTAGTAACCCTTCCCATGACGGCGCACTAATGACACTGCATCAATCAAAGAGTGTAGTATATCCCGGGACGGAGCAAAGCCTCCGGTGTCAATAGCCAGCATTCACTGATGGACTGCCTTTATCTGAAGAAGGACAAATTGTGAGAGATTGAGCCGGAACATTCCTGACTCTTTCTTAGGCACCGCGACCCCCAGAGATACACCACCTAAATCCGGAATAGGTTAGAGCATTCAACGGACGCCGCCATCCGGCCCTAAGAGACGCTTACCTATACCTTCGACAACTTGTTTTCTCTGCCACCACACCGAAGCTCGTGGGCCGACCCGCAATTCTTAGTTGAAACAAGGTTACCACGTGTGTCCGCGGCGAATGACAAACCCCTTGCCCCGACACCAACCGCCTGACAACAGATCCGCAGCCTTCCTATCCGAAAGCGGGCTACGAAAAAGGTTCCGATCGAGCGCCCATGGTCACACCGGCGTCTGCCCCTTGCCCACCTCCACCGGCCCCGGTTTTAAAACAACGGGTAAAGGGTTGGGACGAGTCTGCGGTGCAGAAGGATCACACATGCCTGAATCGGGCAGCCTTACCCAAATTGCACTCCAGCCCGGATGCCGTTAAACAAGCTCCAGCCAAACCCCACTTTAGAAACCCCCCGGCTTGTAGACCCTGTTCCTGCAGCTCTACCTCCTGCCGGTTCCCTGCTTGGTCCGACTGACCCGGCCCCCCCGAGAAAGGGCTTTGGCCCGAACTTCGATCCGGGGCCATAACTTTCAGCCAAGACCAATCAACCTTCGTAGGGTCCCACCTGATGTGAGAGGACAACCTCCTTCCATGCGACGAAAACTGCTCGATCATACCGCAAGCACGACCACGCCTGACCCCCGTCCCGCCCGAATTCGTGTGCGCAACCCACAATCGACATCCATAAAGCAAAAAAAGTCCCGAACAATTCTCTGGGCCGCTTTTCACGCCTATGACCACTCTTCGCAAAGTTATCGGCATGCCACTACGCCAGCGAACCAAATCTGGCAAAAGTCTGGCGGAATTAATCGCCACCTGGCGCATCTCTGCTCCTCGCCTTGTCTTATAACTCTCAGTTCCATCTTGCCTTTATCTAAATTAAACTTCATCCAATGCACAAAGAGTAAGATCCCACCATACTCGTCCTTCCAGATCTTTTTCCCTGACCTCCTTGCTTCAAATGAGCCCCAAGTGGGCCTTCAAACAAACATATACTTCCCCTCTTCCTGGTTCATACCAAACGAACGCAGCTCCTGAGGAACACTTTCCCTGTCGTGCACGCGACACATCCTGTCCCACTACGGACTCGGCCCCCCGCCTTTGTGCAGCACCATCCCCTGGTGATGTGTGTCCCCTCTAGCTTGCATCACCACGTGCGTGGAAGACTGTGCGCACAACAGTGTTGCCACCCAAGGCATCTACAGGGTAGCCCCACCGGACCCCCCTCTCCACAGAACCTCGAAACCATCGCCAAAAATTCAACTAGCAACGCCGCCGCGCTAGCGGCACCAAGCCTCCCCGTGCGAGACCTTCCCAATCTTCGCACTCACGGACTTCCCGGTGGTGCAAAGCGCTTGCGACCCACTACCGAACTTGCTACCGAAAAGATATAGATGAAACGATACATGGACATATGACATATGACTCACCTGGCGGCGTGGGTCTGTGACCCACCAGCCACTACAGCCGGAATCTAGATGGACTGTTCTCCGAGAGGAATGCACCTTCGTCACTTGTCCCCTTTGCGCTGCCCGGCGACGACCGGGCCGTGTTCAAGGCCCTCAGGTACCCAATAAAGGGAGAGCGCGACGCGGCGCAAGTCCGCGGAAGAATGGGGTCAGGCACTGCTGTCCATGGGCCCGGGTACCGGTAGCCGATTCTTCTTGTGAGTAGCGCAGGGGCCAGAGCCGTGAGCTGTCGCTCCGTGGCGTCCGTCCTGACCACCGCGGTGCGTTTCCGTTCTGAAGGAGATCCCCGACTGTCGAACCGTCCAGTCCGCCGCCTGTGTGGCCCCCTACCGGCACATCGCCAGAGAACGAGGCCACCGGCACCCGGGCGAACGAACGTGACCTGAGCTTAGGAGTGCGGCGGACCGATCGAGGCCCCAGACTGCGGGCCCAGACACGCCTGCCCGTCGCCGCAGGGGCCTGCCGCCTAACCTGGATGCCTACCAGATTCAAAGCTAGGCCGCCCCCCGGAGTGGGAGCCTGCCCACCTGACTTGAAGGAGGTCCCCAGATGGCTCCCTTTGGCGGCGGCGAGCCCTGTGGGTGTAGTTTCTTCCGGTTCTCGAACCGCGATGCGGTGAGGGCGCGCCCGAGTGTCGGTTCAGCGGCCAGCCTCCGCCTACCCCTGGACTGTTGCTGGGGGCATTTACTGTGCTCAGCTTCCTCTTGAGGCGCGCCCGCCCAGAAAGGGGCCGGCGGAACCCCTCGGCCACGCGTCTCCTTGGATCAATAACCCACCGCGCCTGATAAAAATGCCGCCTTCCACGTCAACCCCATCACCACGTGTGCGCCCCTGTGCCGGGGGGTGTGGGGGGGGGGGGGTTGGGGTGGGGGGGTGCCGGGTCCTCCGTCCCACTACATATAGCTCCCGAACTGGCCGACATCCACCGAGGGCGTGGACCCTGCGACCCGCCGAGCGCCTCAGCATCTCCATTTGGCGTCTGGCCATGAACGATGGGAGAGCGCAATCCACACGTCCGTTCCTGACTTGTGTGCGGAAGGGTATGTACCGAGGTGATGGGGAGGCTACCCGTTCCTTCAATAGCCTCCCCGTTTCGCCCCGCAACGAACCCGCGGGCTTGGGTTTGCCGCAGCCCAGCACGCCGGGTCATTAGGTGGGCGGCCTACCTCTAGTGGGCGTGGCCTGGTCCGAGCGCGCTGCTAGAGTCCGAACAATTGGAACCAATAACTAGGCAAGATGTGGGAGCCAAATCAAATCAAACCGAGAAGTGGAATTCGTTTTAAGAATTTCACGTAAAAACTTCGGTTCTGAACGAAGTTTGCTTTTTGATTGATAAAATGCTGGCGAGCACATGGCGCTACATGTGGCAAAAGCCACTCTGTGGAGGAATAAGTGCATATCCTGAATGACATGTAACAGTATATTGAAGCAAATCATAGAAGCTTCGGGATTTTTTAGTACGTCCCCTGGCTGAGCACTATATATGAGTCCGAGGGGCGCACGCTGGGAGCTCATACCGCTCTCACACTGTTGTACTGATCAGGGTAATGGTGCTCGCCGTGGCTGATGGATATCTGAATAACATGATTTTGATAACGAGCGATTTTGTGGGTGTCCCAGAGCTGTCTCAGAAGACTTGCTTCTCATAAAAGATTCTATTTCTGGATTTTTTGGGGTAATTGAACGTGAAGTGCCAGTGCATAAAACTATGTTATATGCAAATCGTCCCCACAGGCACATTGATATCCAAGGGCATCTAAGCCAGTTCCTGTTGTAATTCATTTAAAGAAACATTCGTTTGTATAATACAAATACCGACTTCAATTTGTGGCTGCTCATTTTCTTTGCGCAATTTACATCTAAGGGGAGTTAATTAAGCATTGAGTTCTTGTTCTGGCTTGCGGGGATTTGTGAACCCTGAGCGAGAGAACCGTCTTTTCCACCGCCAAAAAATAAAATTTTCTGGTTAGCATAATTCACAAGCAAAGGATAATTCTACAATTTATTTCCTCTTATGTTGGGATGTTAGCGTAGTAAAACACGCAATTGAGTAACAACACGCTAACAAAGCTAGTAAGTGTTTTCCTGCTGCTCGCAATTGTATTTTGCGCAATTCTGACGAACGCAGGGGGTTAATTATGCGTTGTTGTCTGCTGCTGTTGAGACTCCAAGAAACCGTGTTCTTTTTCACGCGCCGAAAAAATACCACTTTCTTCCTGTAGCATAATTCACTGTAGCAGAAGGTTAATTATAATTTATTCTCTTTGTTGTTGTAGCGCTAGAAAACACGCACTAAGGTAACACTCAACAAACTAGTAGTTTCGCGAGTGATGCTCAATTTCTTTGCGGCAAATTTACATCCATGGGGTTTAATTAAGCGTTGTTTTTTGTGCTGTTTTTACAAAAAGTTAGACCTCTTTTTACACCGCCGAAATAATTAAATACAATTTATCCTGTGTCTAATCCTAATTTCACAGCGAATGTAAATTATCAATTTTTTTCCTCATTGGTTGTGTAGAGTTGAAAACACTGCAATTGTAGACATCGCTACAAAGCTAGTAGTTAACTGGAGCTGACTCTAATTCTTTTGCAGCAATTACAACCCGTGGGTTTAGATTTAAGCTTTTGTTCACTGCGTGTTAGTGACTACCCCAAGAAAGCCGTCTTTTTTCAACATCGAGAGCCAAAAAATAAAATTTTCCTGTTAGCCATAAATTCCGCGAAGCAAGGGTTAATTACATTTTTTTTCATTTGATGTGTAGGCGTAGAAAACACCGCAATTTTAGAACACTCTACATAAGCAATTAGTTTACCCTGAATGGCTCAATGTTCTTATAGGCCGCCAGTTAACATCCATGGTGTTTAATTAAGCGTTATGTTCTGCTGTTGTTGTACCTCCAAGAAACCGGTCTTTATCACTACGAGCCGAAAAGAATTCAATTTCCTTGTAGCATAATTCCACAAAGGATAAGGTTATAATTAAAATTTTTCTCGATAGTTTTGTAGCGTCGAAAACAAGGCCAATTGTAACACGCGTTACAAAAAGCTAGGTATTTTCCGGCCATGCTCAATTGCTTTTTGCGCAAATATACATCAGGGTGTGCTTAATTAAGACGTTGGTTCTGCAGTTGTACTCAGTAAAAGAAACTTTTTGTTTTCATTCGCCACAGAAAGAAATTCTGTAGCATATACAATACCGAAGGTTAATTAATGCCTGTTTGTAGCTTTTTAAATTTTCCATTTAAGCAAGAAATACACAGAGTTTTTAAAAGCGGCCACATTACAATGTCAATGTTTTCCTGCCCATTTTGTGGAGCGCAATGATTATATCCAAGGGTCCACCCAAGCTTCATTAGGTTGGGGAGTGTTCAAGTGTTGGCGGCACACATGACAGGGTGTGTATTTGAACATATACAGATAGTCCTTCATCAAACACTGTCTGGGTACAATTTAAACAAACAGTATTACAGGACAGAGAGGTGTCAGGTCTCGGTTCACCTGCGCTGTGGCAGAGGCACAAACATTCTTGGAGGCAGGCCCTGGTACGCAGCACAAGCAAGGGGACGTCGACGAGCAGGGGTTCACTTGGGGTAGGAGCCACAACTGGCCGCTGTCATCTAGCGGGCCGTGTGATGTTCATGCAACCCAATGGTTCTTGGATTGGTTGACTATAGTCATCCACATCCCCCAGATGACATCTGACAACCCCAGCCAAGAGGTCGGTGGGGAACGTCAGATCACAACCTTAGTTGCATGGCCCGGGAGCGGGTCAGCGCCTCACACCTGTCCTCAAAACCCGCCTCCGTCCCATCCGAGTTCCCCTCAGCCAAGAGAATCAAACTGAAATGAGGTCTGGGCTCAGCGCCGCCAATATATAATGTCGAGGATGAACAATTTGAGGAGGGAGCAGTCAGCAAGATTACCTGGCATCAAATGAAATGTGGCCCAATATCCCCTGCTTCTTGCAGTAGGTTTCGGCAAAGTATAGAAGTATTGAGAGTGTAAATGGGAGTCATGTTGTGTAGCGGGGTCAGCTCTGCATACAAGACCGACCGGTGGATAAGGACCAGCAGTGACGATGAAACACAAATTAGATATATGTAGCCGACCGAAGGGCTATCTCATC
>JAODAL010006567.1:0-22500 GCA_025379985.1 Phyllomedusa bahiana | reverse complement strand
CCTCGCCCCAACGACACTCTGATAAAGCGATGTTTCCACGCCGGTTGGAATTCCCTCCTGCACATATGGACGCGAGCTGTAATGAACAGAGAAAGCCATTAACGATTTTTTGGCAGGATACCATGCAGACAGAATTAACTTGAGCCCCTGTGTAACTTTGTATGTCAGCCATTGGCAGCTCATGCTGTGACACCGCCGTTTGTTGAGGCGCATTCGAGGAGGCGACATTATTTGTCGTCTCCAGGACTTGCGGGTGCAGTGAATAAACGTCATTCACTGCTACATGGACCTTGGAACAGTATGTGCTGAAAAAATTCTAGAGTCTGGGCAGGGGTACGTGGATGACGTGGCGACTACATACTCGTGGCCACACTGATGTCCATTGGTGGGACTGAAATGTGAGGAGGAGGAGGAGGAGTACATTTGAGAGCAGAAGACTCTACATGTCTGGTGAAAGAGGGGGATTTCTACCCAAGTGACAAGATGTGGAGGATATGGGCAGGATAGTAGAGCTGGGAGGAGTGAGGTGGATATGAGTGGAAGTACGAGGCAAATGACCCCCAAGGCACCTGGCAAGTATACAGTTGAAATGGAGTGCAGGGAGCCCCACGGATGTCACGTTGATGCAGATGCCCCAAGCATGCTTATGTTGCCTGGCTAGTTGACCAGCCGAAATATCCAGGCAATCCGGCAGAGGGATGACTATTCTGGCTCTCCACTCCATATTGGACCCTCGCGTACCTTAATTCCCCAGCTATTGAGAGGGAGGACAAACTCAAAGAACTATAGGACAGATCCTCCGTATTCTAGTTGGCCGCATGCGTATGTGCGGTCATCGTCCTCCTCTGACAAGGTCTGACTGGGGGTACCTCAGCGCTCACTGGTACTACTCGCCAGCACGGCTGGCTGGGGGACAGTGTGGGGTGGTAGGAGCAAGTACCAGCCTCCATCAGCAGTAACCGTAGAGTCTGGAGTCCACTGATGAGTAGCTTCCTTCAACCCGACTAGTGAGGAAGGTTATCCGCCAGCACAGCAGCAGGACCTGGAAGCAGATCCCTGAACCCAACAGGTGGTGGCGTACTTGGACAGCACTCTGCCACCACCAGGTTAGTAAGATCCGCTGAACTATACTGGGGCAGCCAAGACTGGATGTGTGGTCCCGCAAGCTTTGCCGAGTTTGCAGTGGAGAAGCTGTCCTGCCCGGACCATGGTAGTGTGGCATCAGAGCGGGGGTGTTCAGTGCGGCGGGGGCCATTCGTTAGCCCAAGGAGAACCCGCTAGTCCCACGGGAAAATTTGGAATGTGACTGACGGGGGACTTTGTCCAAAATGAATCAGGCGTGGATCGGCCAGGATTTCCAACAACACCGAATTAGCCTTTAGGGCGTCAGACTACATCAGCCATTGAACGCCTCACCCAAACTTGTGAGAAATGAGTCTGGGGTTAAAACTACCTGCTCAGCCACTATCTGATGCCGGCGGGCCAGCCGCGCGCTGATGTCCTACACCATCTTGCTGGACAAGATTCTTCATCTGGCCAACAACCATCTTTAGTCATGGACGCTATTGCCACCGCACCTACCACACTGAGTGTCATTGTTGCCACTGTTCTGGACCTCATGCTGCTGCGTGGCTGCTGCCGTGACCAACCACACTGTGTCATTGTATCCCTCACCAGGCTCCAGTGGCCTAAAACTCCTGTATGTATTTTATTGTGCCACCTCCAGAATATGCATTGTGCCACTGTCCTAACCTCATGCTGCTGGCTAATGGCGCTTGCCGTTGACCTACGACACAGTGTCGATTGTTTCCTCGTTCTGAGTGGCCTACTCCTGTTTTTGCCGAACCCTTCCAGGAATGTTCATTGTGCCACTCGGTCTATATCCGTCTAGCTGCTGTTGGCTGGCCGCGCGTCAAACCGGAGGGTCGCACACTCTGTCACTGTGTATGTTGCCACCTTAGCCCTACAGCTTTGTTTTTATCCAAGCTGTCACTCCGCATGATCTTTATAAGGCTACATCCCCCCTTAGTCAGGTTTTTTGGTCAGTTTTGCCCCCTAAGTGCCCAGAAGAATTTTATAGTGATGCGATTCTAAGAGGCGTGGCGGCAGTCATGTGCTGTCATACTGAAAAACACAAAACAATGTTATGAAACTCAAAACCAATGGCCTGGAAAAAGCTGTTTTTTACGTGATTTCAGTGCCGAAGTAATTTTCAGGAAGAGGTTATTTTTACTTGCAGAGAAATTCGGCGAAGTTGACGAAACGGAATTTCGGAGAAATTCGCCCCTCACTACCAATAACTTCCTGATTATATAAGGAACCCAATTATACACCAGAACGCGGAACCACAAGTTTATACTATAAAATTGTGGACCTTAAGTTATACCCCCGATAACTGAAGTACTGAATAAAGATTTAGGATACACAAGACCATATTACCTAGTTCATACTGTGACCATTATGAGTGGTAGATACCATGTGTTACAACAGCGCTCAGGCAATATTGAATGATCTTTACATTTGCAGTTAAATCGTGTGACTCACAGGTGATGTTTCTCTGATGAGTATTTAACTTTGCATTTTCTACCGCTTCTGGTCCAGACCGCTATGATGACATCTCCCGCCACCATTCGTCCCTGCAGATTTGGACACAAATATCATAGGATACTCACTTTAACAGCATCTTCCTCACTGCCTCCCCCAATCTGTACAAACTTCCCAGGAGTGATAGAGCGGGTACAGGCCATTGCTTAGAGGCCTAGAGGGGTGGGGAGGGACAGAGGACTAACCCCCTGGAGACTGTGCTACAGCTATGACCTATATCCCTCAGATTTATATTACCTGGTAGTTAGGCCCCAGGTAGCTAGGTAGACCCCATTAGATAGGTTAGTAGGCCCTAGATAGGTTGGCAGACCAAAAGCAGGTAGGTAGGCAGCAGTTAGAACCCAGGTAAGTAGGCAGCCCCCGGTAGATAGGCCCCAGGTAGCTAAGTAGGCTCCAGGTAGCTAGGCTGTAGATAGGCCACAGGTAGCTAGGCTGTAGCTAAGTCACAGTTAGCTAGGTAAACTCTAGCTAGTCCCTAGGTAGGTAGGTAGGCTGTAGGTGAGCCCCACGTGGGTAGGTCGGCTGTAGGTGGGCCGTACATGGTAAGTAGGCTGTAAATAGGACCCAGGTAGCTAGGTAGGCTGTAGAAATTCCACAAGTAGCTAGGTGGGCCCCAGGTAGCTAAGTAGGGAGACTGTAGGTGGGCCCCAGATAAGTAGGTAGGATATAGGTGGGACCCAAGTAGGTAGGTAGGCTATGGGTGGGCCCCACAAAGGTAGGTAGGTTATAGGTTGGCCCCAGTTAGGTAGATTGTAGGTGGATCCCTGGTAGGTAGGTAGGCTTTAGGTGGGCCCTTGGTAGGTAGCTAGATAGGTAGGCCAGGCCCCTTTAATAAAAAAATATTTTAAAAAATTAACTTATCTATCTCCTGTTACTTTGACACCACGAGTGGCAGATCGACTTCTCCCTTAGAAGCCCAGCATCGGTGGTGCGATGAAGTAACATCATCACGCCGCCCACGTCAGCACTAGGGGACAACACCTGGTAGGCTTCAAGCCTAAGGCCTTAGGCTTACCAGGCGGATTAGCGGAGGAGAGGTCTGGGTGTACTGAGCCAGGTGCACCAGGCTCCCTGGGGTGGCTGGCCCCATATCAGCTGCTGATTCTGTATTTTTATGTAGAAAGTTGTAGAACTGCTTCTTAGTGAGCGTGTGTGAGTCCTGCTTCCCAACCCACACAGAGTGTTACAGCTTTGTCTGCAAAGAACAATAAAAGATGTCAGTCATTCTGTATGGTGTGGAAGGGAAGAGGTAGCAGGTTGTGAAAACAAAAACAGTAATCCTACTGAAGGAAATTAAACAGATGAATGAAAAACTTGACCAGTCAGTCAGTTATTGCAGTTCCTTAGGATATGTCCAGACCATGAGTAAAATTTCCTAGTAGGATTCTTATCAAGTGTATCTGAGGTACCTTTTTTTCCGGTAAATTTGCAGTCTGAAAACAAGTCCCATTCATGTCTATTGGGGTTTGGACGCGCATACGTTTTTGTGCAATATGTTGCATGACCTACAACGCGTACTTTATATTGAGGTCAATGGGGATGATTTACTTCTGGCTTTAGAGGTAGGAATCTGTGTGGATTCTGACGAAATACTCGTTGTGTGGACATAACCTAAAACAGTCTTGTACAATTTTATAAAGAACCCAAGCGTTCTTCCACTGAGAAATGGCATACAGCTGAGAGATGCAGTTTATGTAATGGAATGAAGTATAGCATGTTGGTCTTTTGGTCAGACAGCACAGTTGGGACATTCATCAGCTAATACCAATCAAAAACGGAACTGTAGAATGGGGGAAAAGGGATGCTTTTTGGGTTGTTTGCAAGATTTATGCTTTTGTACTTGGAATCCTATATGAAATATATGCTGTAGTGGATCACCCACCCAAGATTACATGTAATTTTGTAGGAGAACATCTAGGGCGACATATATGAACTTGGTGCAGACAGGTCAGTTCTAAGTAGCTTTAGAGAAGTGCAGAATGTGCCAGTATGTATGAACCTTTCCTGTTACGGTTCATACATTTGGTGATCTATAGGTGTAATTCTGGAGCGAAGCCTATCTATGCCACATAGTAAATGCAATGGTTGGTGTGCAACAGAAGACTCCACTGAATTCTAGACAGTTAGGGCCATGCTTACTGACGTTAGTTATTAAACTATATTAAATAAAATAATTTTCCACTTATATGAAATTAATATAAACATATATAATATTAAATTAATGTCTAATTAAATAATATACAATTAATATGAACTTATAAAATTAATAATAATAATTTAAATTATATAAAACTAAAAAACCAATACAGCATCTACCACAAGTCCTGTTATAATAGTATTATCAGTGATTACAAACACATCACAGCAAGTTAGAAATATAAGAAAAGCCATTAGAGTAGCATGTCAGTGAATAGAAACTATGGTAGTGATACTGCTTGGTGGACCACAGGAACCGACTATTGTAATATGTGGAATAAAGGTTGAGAGAAGCAAAACTACATTTTCACACTGATCACCATCTGATTAAAATATGTTTTATTTCATGTAGTAAAAAGGAAAAATTAAAAAATCTGAATGAAATTGTATTATTAACATAATTATTTTTTCATTATAGAATCAACTCAATGAATTGCACAAGGAAAGGAGTAACAGAATACAAATGTTACAGTTCTTAACTATGATTGACAGTAATGGCTACTTATCTCTTGCAGCATTCTAACCACAAATTGAGATTAACATAAGGAGAGCATTGTGACTAGTAAAAAGAGAAACAATGAACAATATAGTTGACATTTAGGAGCTTCCCTTCTTTTCAATAGAGATTAAAGTAGTTAATTGAGTTGCTTTTCTAACATAACATTTTTTATGTCAAAAATAAAATTTTGTGTGGTTTTATATTTTTTCGATTTTACAAAAAAATTATTTTTGGGTAATTATAAAATTTTAAAAAATTTAATTTAGTTTAACAATTTATATTAATTTTGTATTTTTAAATTTTTTAAATAGTTTGATAAATATAAATTTATTTTTAATATTATAGTGTAAATTTAGAAAAATTTTATATTTTTTTGCCCAGATGGCAAATCTAGTTTTTCTACGACAAGTTTGTCCCAGCAAACCTTTTATCTTACCCGGGCTGCCTTGACACCTCACTTATTTTTGGGGCATCCCACTTTCCCCAAAATTGCTAATCCTGGGAACCCTTTTGCAAACCCCCCAAACATTTTTGGGCCATTCAAAAGTGCCAACTTGGTCAGAATCCCCAAAAGTTGGGCATACAACTTTTCATACATCTATAGGACAGGGCCAGATTTTTGGGCTCTAATCTGGCACAGCTCTGTCCCCCTAGTGTTTGTGAAAAGATTCTAATTTTTATATTATCACCAACATTTTGATGCTAAAGTCGTATTACTCTATTACTTCTCTGTGGAATGCTGATTTTTTTTCTAAGTTAATAAACAATGAACTTAAGGGTACATTGACACTGCTGATTTGGGCATTGATTCTGGTGTAGGTTCAGCTCTGAATCCGCCTCAGAATAGGCATCCAAATTTTACTGCAATCTGCCTTACATTGTTTTGAATGGAAAATCTGTACCACGGTGCACACAACACTGATTTTCCTTGGCACAGATTTGTTTTCAGCGCTGAAAAAGAACTGATATGTCAAATCTTGAGGAGGATGTTGTAGTATATAGGAAGTGTAAATCTGCCTCAGAAATTAGTATTGAATTCATGTCCAAAATCCACACCATTTAAACTGATCCAACACAAAAAAAATTTTAGGCGCAGATTAGCTGTGTGAACCTACCCTTACTAAAAAGTTACATGTAAACACTAATGGGACACATTTATTAAGGCAGTTGTGCTAGAATTTTGGCACAATTTGTGCCGAAAATAATGTACATGTACGCCTCCTCTCCCCTCTCGTACAATACGATCGTATTGTATGCAGGCCCGCCATTAGGGGGTACAGCCACTACTGTGACCGGGCCCGGGCCTTGTGAACAAGGGGGGGCCCCGCCCCCCGGGAGGTACCACCCCCTTGCTTTAGTTAAAATACAGAGAACAGCCTAATGCCTGTTTTCTGTACCATATGATGCGGCGCCGGGGCCTTTGTATAGTCTGGGCCCCCGGGGCTGCCGAGGGGGGCCCCGCTGCTTTTCCGGGGCCACTGATGAAAAGCACGCACTGTCCTTGACCGGCAGCTGGGCCCTCCTCTTTCTCTGTTTCCAGGAGGGGCCCGCGCGGCTCTGCATAGGGGGGGCCGCGCTCTGTATTTAAACAGCTACAGCAGCGTCTGTCACCTCCTTTCTGTTCTCCAGGTCTCCTTTTGGGAGTCGGCCCCGCCCCTCTCCCCTGCCTGTGGGGGGGGGCTTCATGACTCCTGGCACAAGGGGGGGATGGCCGACGCGATCACAGGAGACGCTGGAAACACGATGGGGGTTTCAGACGCGCGCGCTGAGGAAAGACGCGGGCCCCCTCACATCGGGAACTTGGGGCCCCCATAACCCCCCCCTCTGCCCCACGACCCCCCCCGAGGCGGGTAGGGCTTGCGGGGTGACATGGGGAGCAGGGATTTTTGGTGTGTGTGACAGGGGACGGGGACGGGGTTTTTGGAAATGGGACAGGGACTGGTGTGTGTACATGGGAGCGGACTGGTGTGTGACATGGGAGCAGGGACTGTGTTTGACTGGGGAGCGGGGACGTGTGTGTGTGCAGGGAAGCGGGGACGTGGGGGTGGACATGGGGAGCGGGGCTTTTGTGTGACATGGGGAGCGGGGACTGTGTTGTTGACAGGGGGAAGCAGGGACTTGGGTTTTGACATGGGGAGCAGGACTGTGTGGTGTACAGGGGAGCGGGGACTGTGTGTATGACATGGGGAGCGGGGGACGTGTGGTGTGACAGGGGGAGCAGGGACTGTGGTGTGACATGGGGAGCGGGACGGGTTTGGTAACAGGGGAGGGGGGTCTGGGTTTTGGTGAATGGGGGGGCGGGGGACTGTGTGTGTGACAGGGGGGCGGGGTCGTGTTATACCCCACTGAAGATTTCTTTGTTTCAATTTTGCTGTTTCTGTCAAAATTTTTCAGGCAGAAAAAAAATCAAATAATGCAGTCTAAAGTTTTCTCTATGTCCCCCCTGCTTTTTTGGTTTTTCCTTTGTTAAACATTTGCCTATGTATAACAGTATACTCTTTTTTGGCTGAAAACCTGTCGTTCAAAATGAGCAATAATTCTCGTCATTTGACCCCTCGCTACCATCCCAACACCAGGGCTGGCCAAGGAAATTAGGCAGGAGGCAGTGAATTGGGCATTGGTTTAGTTAGTCTCTCTCCTCCATCGGGAGGTTTTCGAGGTCTCCGCAAGTCAAGGGGTGTGTTGCTCCCGGCTCACCTCACCATCTGCTACCCCCTAGCCTCCCCAAAACCCTTCCTTAATTCCCCCTACCACCTAAGGACCCACGGGATCTCCAGTGTACTCAGGAGGGTGCAAGTCCAGTCAAAAACCTTTGTTCCGCCGTCTGGGAAAAGAGGGTCCCCCACCAGGGGTCATAGTCTTCTCCGGCTTTAAAATCGAGATCCACCATTTCTCTGCTCAACGCTGGGGAAGTAGCTTTCATCTGTCCAAATCCAGTATTCAAAAATCAAAGGCTTCAAACCGCTTTTTTCTAAAAGCCTGTGCCCTTGGTGTAAGAAAATCCACCTTCAGGAATAAGGTCTGTAACATTTTAATTTTCAAATAATACTACCCCAGCACTCAAGTTACCAGATCTGACACTACTCAGAGACTGTTTTTATCATTACAAAGCTGCCGAATTACATAACAAGTCAAGTCATTTTTTACTGCATCACAGTTTTTTGTATTCCGGTTGCATCCAGAGACAAAGGGGTCAACTATTATTGCTGCAAATAAATTCAACTACCTTTTTCCGAACCCTGGCTTTGGGCATCTAGTGAATGGGCTTTACAGGGGCAAACGAAAATTTTTGGGGACTCGGTCCCTGGGGGAAATTAGCCACCATATTTCCCCTGGCCATACATCGTTACCCGGGCAACAACCATCTTAAAAGGGGGCCACCCCCAGGGGTTCCGATTATGCCATGTGTGTGTGACATGGGGGGCGGGACTGTGGTGGACACGGGGACAGGGGCGGGTGGTGACAGGGGACAGGGGGGCTGTGGGTGGGGACAGGGAGAGGCGTGGTGTGTGACATGGGGCGCAGGGTCTGTGTGTGTGACACGGGAAGCAGGGACTGTGTGTGTGTGACAGGGGGGGCGGGGGCTGTGTGTGTGTGACCGGGGAGCAGGGGCTGGGTGTGAAAATTGGGACAGGGGGCTGTGTGTGTACAGGGGAGGGGTCGGTGGTGACATGGGGAGCGGGGCTTTTGGTTTTTTGACAGGGGGGAGCAGGGACGTTTGTACATGGGGCAGGGCGTGGTGTGACATGGGGAGCAGGGTCTTGTGGTGTGTGACTGGGGGGCAGGGACTGTGTGTGACACGGGAGCAGGGGCGTGTGTGTGACCGGACAGGGGGCTTGTGTGTGACTTGGGAGCAGGACTGGGGGGTGTGATTTGGGGAGCAGGGACGTGTGTGTTTACACGGGGAGCAGGGGGCTGTGTGTGTGTGACATGGGAGCAGGACTGTGGGTGTGACCTGGGGGGCAGGGACTGTTTTGGGCATGGGGGCAGGATGGTGTGTGACACGGGGAGCAGGGACGTGGGGGGTGTACATGGGACAGGGACTGTGTGTTGTGAAATTGGGACAGGGTCTTTTGGCGACCTGGGGGCAGGGACTGTGTGGGTTGACATGGGGAGCAGGGGCTGTGTGTGTTACTGGGGGCAGGGTCTGTGTGGTGACATGGGAGCAGGGTCTGTGTGTGTGACATGGGGACAGGTCGTGTTGTGACATGGGGAGAGGGGTCTGTGTGTGACGGGGGGGGGGGGGACTGTGTGTTGTGCATGGGGGGCAGGGTCTGTGTTGGACAGGGAGCAGGAATTGTGTGTGACAGGGGGCGTGTCTGTGGTGGTGACATGGGGGCAGGGGCGGTTTTGTGACATGGGGAGCAGGGACTGTGTGTGTACAGGGGGAAACAGGGGCGTGTGTGTACATGGGGGGCAGGGGCTGTGTGTGGACATGGGGAGCGGGGCGTGGTTTTTGGTACTGGAGACAGGGGCGTGTTGTGTGAAGGAGAGCAGGGACTTTTTTGTGACATGGGGGGCAGGGGCTGTGTTGACACGGGGGGGCAGGTCTGTGTGTGTGACATGGGGAGAGGGGTCTGTGTGTGACATGGGGGGCGGGGGCTGTGGTTTTTGTGACAGGGGAGCAGGGCTTTGGTGTTTTGGGGACATGGGGGGCAGGGGCGTGTTGACATGGGAGCAGGGACTGTGTGTGTGACATGGGGAGCAGGGTCTGTGTGTGTTTTTAAGGGAGCAGGGATGTGTGGTGTGACCTGGGGGGCAGGGTCTTGTGTGTGACAGGGGGGGGGGACTTGGGTGTTGTGACAAGGGACAGGGAGTGTTACGGGACAGGGACGGGGTGTGACATAGGACAGGGACTGGTGTGGACATGGGGAGCAGTGTCTGTGTGTGTGTGACATGGGGAGCAGGGACTGGTGTGTTTGCATGGGGGGCAGGACCTGTGTGTGACATGGGGAGCGGGGCTGAGGGGTGACTGGGGACAGGGTCCGGTGTGTGACATGGGGAGGGGAGGGTGTGTTTGACTGGAAGCAGGGACGTGTGTGGTGCCTGGGGAGCAGGGTCTGTGGTGTGCAGGGGAGCAGGGTCGTTGTGTGACAGGGGAGAGGGGCTGTTGTGTGACATGGGAGCGGGGACGTGTTGTGTGGACATGGGGAGCAGGACTGGTGTGTGTGTGACATGCGGGGCGGGCTTGGGGGGGAATGGGGGCAGGGATGGTGGTGACAGGGGGGAAAGGGGCTGTGTTGTGACATGGGGAGCGGGGGGCGTGTGTGGTACTTGGGGAGAGGGACTGTGTGTGTGTGACAGGGGGCAGGGCGTGTGTGTGACAAGGGGACAGGGACTGTTGTGGTGTGACATGGGTAGCAGGGGCTGTGTTGTGACTGGGACAGGGTCTGTGGTCCCTGAATGGGGAGCAGGGGTGTGTTGTGTGACATGGGAGCAGGGAATTTTGTTGTGACATGGGGACGGGGCTGTGTGGGGGTGACATGGGACGAGACGTGTGTGTGTGACATGGGGGGCGGGGCTGGTGTGTGTGAAAAGAGGGGCGGGGCTGTGTTGTGACATGGGGACGGGGACTGTGTTGTACATGGGAGCGGGGACTTGTGTGTGACATGGGGGAGCAGGGCGTGTTGGGACTGGGGGGGCGGGACTGTGTGTGACATGGGGACAGGGCGGTGTGACAAGGGAGCGGGGGCGGTTGACACGGGGAGGGGGGGACTGTTTTGTGGGTGACATGGGGAGCGGGACTGTGTGTGTGTGTCATGGGGAGCGGGGGCTGTGTGTGTTACATGGGGAGCGGGGACTGGGGTGTTACATGGGGGGGGGGGGCGGTGTGTGTGACATGGGGGAGCAGGGACGTTTTGTTGTGAATGGGGGGCGTGGTCTTGTGTGTGACTGGGGAGCAGGGCTTTGTGTTGTGTGACTGGGGGCGGGAATGGGTGTGTGACATGGGAACAGGGACTGTGTGTGTGACAAGGGGACGGGGACTGTGTTGTGGACATGGGGAGCGGGGCTGGTTTTTGTGGACATGGGGAGGGAGGGCCCCGTGTGTGTGTGACATGGGGAGCAAGGACTGTGTGTGTGACATGGGGTGCAGGGTCTGTTTGTGTGACATGGGGGAGAGGGTCGGTTGTGAAATGGGACAGGGGCTGTGTGTGTGGTGACATGGGGAGCAGGACGGTGTGTGCAGGGGGGGCAGGGGCTGTGTGTGTGGGGGACATGGGGAGCAGGGACTGTGTGTGTGTGTGACAGGGGAGCGGGGACTGTGTGTGGTGACATGGGGAAACGGGGTCTGTGTGTTTTTGGGGACATGGGGGGCGGGTCTGTGTGTGTACATGGGGAGCGGGGGCTGGTGGGGGGTGACAGGGGAGTGGGGACTGTGTGTGTTAATGGGGAGCGGGGACTTTGGGGTGTGTGACATGGGGGAGCGGGACTGTGGGTGTGACATGGGGGGCGGGGGGCTGTGTTTGACAAGGGGGGGCAGGGACGTGGTGGGTGAACTGGGGGGGCAGGGCGGTGTGTACATTGGGGGGCGGGGGCCTTGTGTATGACAGGGGATCGGGACTGTGGGGGACATGGGGAGCAGGGTCTGTGGTGTGTGACATGGGGAGCAGGGTCTGTGTTTGTGCCATGGGAGCGGGGACTGTGTGTGCACAGGGAGCAGGGACTTGGTGTGTACATGGGGGGGCAGGGGCTGTGTGTGACATGGGGGCAGGGACTGTGTGTGTGTGACAATGGGACAGGGTCTGTTTGTGCATGGGCGGGGGGGGTCGTGTGGTGAAAAGGGAGCAGGGACTGTGGGGTTTTTGGGGGACAATGGAGCAGGGGCTGGGTGTTACATGGGGGGCAGGGGCTTGTTGTGTGACATGGGGAGCGGGGGACGTGTGTGGTGACATGGGAGCAGGGGCTGTGTGTCATGGGGACGGGGGCGTGTTTGTGTGACAGGGGAGGGGACTTTTTGTGTGACAGGGGGAGCGGATGTGTTGACATGGGGAGCGGGGACTGGTTTTTTTACAGGGGGCAGGGAATGTGTGTGCATGGGGAGCGGGAGCTGTGGTGGGACATGGGGGGGACAGGGACTTGTGTGTGACATGGGACAGGGCGTGGGTGACATGGGGGCAAGGACGTGTGTGTGTGACTGGGGACGGGGCTGTGGGGGTGTTTGACATGGGGAGCAGGGGCTGGTGTGACATGGGGTGCAGGGGGCTGTGTGTGTGTGACATGGGGAGCAGTGTCTGTGGTGGACATGGGACAGGGCTGGTGTGTGTTGACATGGGGAGGGGGGGACTTTTGTGTGTACTGGGGACAGGTCTTGATTGTGGACATGGGAGCAGGGACGTGTGTGTGACAGGGGGGGCATGGCTTGGGATTTACAGGGGAGCAGGGGCTGTGGGGTTTACAGGGGAACAGAGACTGTGTGGTGTGACTGGGGAGCAGAACTGTAGTGGACATGGGAGCTGGTCGTGTGTGTGTGGGCATGGGGACAGGGACTGTGTGTGTGGGAAAGGGGGGCAGGGACTTGTGTGACCTGGGGGGGGCGTTTGTGAGGCCCGGGAGGGGCTGTGTGTGGGGGGCGGGGCGATGGGGGTTGGCAGAGGGCGGGGTTGATGTGGGGCGATGGGAGTTGACATGGGGGCGGGGCGATGGGGGTTGGCAGAGGGCGGGGTTGATGTGGGGGGGGGGGGCCCAGATGCTTCACCTGTATGGGGCCCTGAAATTTCTGATGGCGGCCCTGATTGTATGCGCGGAAAGATGTGACATGTTTATTATATGTGGCGAATAAGTGCCACAAGTAATGCATGTCTATGGGGCTGGCGGGCTGCCGCCCCCACCTTCCCCCCACCGCAGGAGTACACGTGTATTAGAGCCAGCTCTTGAAACACACGATGTGATGACTTCCGGTTCCGGCACCGAGATGCTCAGCCGCGGTTAGAGAGGGTTCCGATCCCCCTGCGCCCTTCGAGCCACACCAGCGGTGCTTACTGGCCGGGAGCAAGGTCAGACAGCGGCGGATGGCGCCGTGATCACAGCGGGAGGCATATGGTGAGCGGGGCAGCGGTAAAAACCCGCCGACAGGCGAGAGAGTACAGCGGTGGCCGCATGGCGCCCGCCATCTTGGACAGCCCGACAGTCGCAATTACAATAGGACAGCTACGAGGCAACATACAGAGTGGCCAAACATGCTAAAAAACATGCACTCCTGGCTGTAGGGTCCCCAGAACCAAGACCAAACCACCATAACTGCTCTGCCTGCGCAGTCCCTGGCTACCCAGTCATCCACCATGCAGCCAGCTGCACACTGAGCCCAGATGCTCTATGAAGCTGTGTTACCAGTCCCTGGCATATCCCTGTGCTTCATCCTACAGGCTACTGTATTAAAATAACTGGACAGAAACATCTGAGAACCCCTTCTGCCTGCCCTTTTCAGCAGTCCCACGTCTAACTATTGCTGTCTGAGGGAGAAATTGCTGCATTACAATACTCCTCTATATCAGTACTCCCTGGGGTCAGAAAAGCCTATCTGGTATTGAAACAGAAGTGACATACCTTTACTTTTTAAATGGACGGGTACCTGTTGAAAATGTCAGCGAAAACCAGAAGTGCTTTGAAAAACCAAAAGGGAGAGACAGTGCCATCAGGTGACCAAGCAGAATATGACATGTCTCAAGGTACTGCATCAGCAGCCTCAGGCATATCGGATTATGAGGACCCTGCATCTTCTAGATTTAGTATCACTGACCTGAAACAAATAGCGATCTAGTTGGCAAAAGTCATCTTGCCAGACCTCCAGGCCTCCTTGACAAGCATGATCGGCACAACCTTGAAAGACTTACAAAGTTCTGTATGAGGAGCATGAGGAGCATGAGGAGCGGTTGGACGACGTGGAAGAACGGGCTCTTGCTACAGAAAAAGATGTTGAAGATCTCCAATTCCAACATCAGGAAATGGCAAAAGATAACAAAAAGCTTTGGGAGAAATGTGATGACCTGGAGAACCGGTCTCGGCGGAGCAATTTGAAACTAATAGGAGTCCCTGAATCTCTCTCCATAACTGCCTTAACCAATCTATGTGAAAACGAGATCCCACAGTATCTTGGGATACTTAGGAGATGTAAAGTAGAGTGCGCTCATAGACTGGGTCCGGATCGGAGAGGCAGCTCCAGCATACCCGATGACAGGAGGAAAGAACGTCCAAGACCAGCAATCTGCAAGTACCTGGACTACTCCGATAAAGCTGAGATCCTGACAGCTTACAGATCAAAAAGTTCGGGAATTGAGCTGCATGGGTGCAAGATTTTACTATTTGCAGACTTCTCAGTGGAAGTCACTAGAAGAAGGAGGGCGTTTTCTGCTATATGTTCGGAGCTGCATAAAAATCAACAGAAATTTGCACTAGTGTATCCAGCAACATTAAAAGTCTTCCAAGCCGTGGGTCCCCCCCCTCTTTTTCAGAGATCCACAATCAGCAGTGGAGGGGTTAGGCCTACAGGTTATCCTGGTTGATGGGCAACGTCGAAATGATAAGATGGACGGAGACAATCAGGACCATCGGAGGTGCGAGAAGAAACCGAAGCTTGACACTGCTAGTGGGACTTGAAAGATAAGGACGATGGACTTATTGTTGACGCAAGTATATAAATGCTCTTTCAGAGTTTTGACATGACAAACGTGTTTTTTCAAGTTGAATTGTGTCACACCATGGCAAGCTGCCAAGGGGTAATGTTTTGATGCAAGTCAATTTTTCCTGATTAGTTTTAAGACATGCTGAGGATGTAATTGGCGATTTGTAGTTCGTGATTTGGTTGGCGGTCCATGGCTCGCAACCGGCAAATCATGACATATAGCCTACACTTGATGGTTTATTGCTAAAAAATTATAGCGGACGGGACATAGGAATGTATATGCCAGTAAGCAGGTTATGACAACTTACCACAAGAGGGGGGGGCTCTTTCAGGAGCCTATATATGTACATGGTAAAACTGAGCGAAGCGGAAAAAAAGGAAGTTCAATGGCACTGCTTTCTTAAGAGATGCATGGTTGCTCATTCAAATTTAAGAAGTGCATTTTTTTTGTTGCAAGAGTATTGGGACGTTTTCCAAAGTTCTCATTGTGTCAATTTGAAATTGTTAGGGAGTTATTTGGGGAATCCACTACAGTCACTGACCATAAGAGAATAAAAACACCATGCGTATCTTATATGGAAGAAAAAAGGTTTTTAAGGGGTCCCTCAAAAAGGGATGATGTTGCTTGGGCACCTAAAGTGTTTAAAACAGATTTTGCCCAGCCAAAAAAACACACCTGGAAAGAGATTGTTTTTTTTTTTTAAAAAATTTGTGGTAGGAGAATTTTGGGGTCCCCCGCCCACTCAAAAACGGAGAATAACGCTATTTATAAAAATTTGAAATACCAAGTTCAGATCAAAGTAAAAATTTGGGAAAGGGCGGGGAACTGGGAAACCTCCCACCCCACAGAAACAATTATATCTAAAGTTTATTGCCCAAACAGGGCCAAAAAGTTTTCTCTTACCTGGCAAGGGCTGCTACGACCAATACCCCTAAAATTTTAGGGGGGGTGATTTTAACACTGTTTAACCCAAAGGAAGATCAAAAGGTCAGTGCAGGATTTGCTGGATCGACACCGGAGTCCTCTGGTTGGGTTTTTTGGAAAAACAAGGCTATTATCGTGAATTGATAAAACCCGGAGGTAGGGAAATACATTCTTTCTCTGGTACAGACTCATGGTCCCGCATCGACTTTTTTTTATACCTCTTCCTTGAGACCCGATTCAAGATTCAAGAAGATGAAAATCAAAATTTTAAAACCAGCCCCAAAGTGATCACTTTAAAAACGACACCAAAAACCGGGGAATGTTTTTTAATAAGATTTCCCATCTTTCCTGGGGGATGAATTTTCAATTATTATTTCAGAGCGATGGATTGAATATAGATCTTTTAAATGCCGAGCATTCAAAAACCCACAACTACTTTTGGGGTAGGGAAACCAATTTAAAGGGCGACATATATCATGGGGGGAAAACTTAAAAAGGATGAAACGGGACTAGAAACTTAGCCCAGAACTGAGGGTACTTTTACTGGGATTTTTCAGAAAAGTACCACTAAAAATAAACAGGCTTGGCAGTTGGCTAAAGACGTTATGAAATTGGCTAGGGGAAAAGGGAAATTTAGGAATTTTCGGCAAAGAGGCAAAATTTTCAGATTTGGTAATCATTGGCAAATTACGGCTAATTTTTGGCCAGAGACCGAAAAATGGGGCCAGTTTGGTGTCATTGAAGGATGCAAAGGGGGCAAACACACATCCCAAAAACAATAAATAATGTCTTTTTGGGGCGTTTTATCAGTCCTTGTACTCTAAAGATGACAGTCTGATTCCCTAAACCCGTTTCGATTGCAGGGTTTTTGGGGGTATATTTTCCCAACAGCAGAAGAAAAATAAACAAACTCCCCGAATACTCTTAAGAATTAAAGTTAGCGATCAAATCCCTGAAAAATAACAAAAACTCCAGGACAGACGGCTTTACCGGGAATTCATAAAAATTTTAAAAATCACATTGCCCCAGATTTGGGAAATTAAATTTTAAAGGGTATTTGAAGGTCAGACAGTCCCAAAACACAAACACAGCATCAAATAAAAATCTTTCCAAAACCAGACAAGGATTTATCATTAGCCGTGTCCAAGCCGATATCATTGATTAATGTGGGCTTGAAACTGGGAAAAAAAGGTTATCAGACAGATTGCGGGCCCTATCCCAAAGCTAATATCCCCCCCACAGGGTTTGGCTTTGTACAGGGGAGGTCAGCTGTACTAAAATTCGAAAGGTGCTTACATTCTTGATGAATAAAAATTAATCCCCCGCATAGTTTTCCGGGGATTAGACATCGATGCCCAGAAGGGGTTTTAAATATGTCTTGGCACGGGCTGTACAGAGTGTTAGAAGTTAGGGGATTCTCTGGAGCTTTTCTGGTCTTTTTGAGATCCTTGTATGAATCAGCGAGCGCCCCTGGATACTCCGGGGTTCTTTTCTCAATAAAATTTAACTAAAAAAAGGAACACGGCAAGGTGCCCTCTACCCCGCTTTTTTTAACCTTTCAATTGAGCCCCCAGTTTAGAGCAATGGAGAGGGAGCGAAATTCAGGGAAAAGATTTGGGGCCAACATCAAAAAAACACTTTTTGCAACATATTTTAATGTTTATGTCTGATCCGGTGAATGAGGTGGGGCCAATATTTAAACTTATCCACCGTTTCGGTGAATCTTCTGGTCTACGGATAAACATGGCTAAGGGTGACATTTTGGATATTTCACCTAGAGGTGTTCTGTCTAAATTGGAGAAGGATCATTGTCTGCCAGCGCGGTTGGCCAAACATAGTATAAAGTACTTGGGTATCCATATAGGAAAGTCTCCAGAATCCATCTATAAGTTGAACTATGATCCCATTATTCATAAAATAGAAACGGAGCTTCGGAAGTGGAATAACTTACCCTTATCTCTGTCTGGTAGAGCCAACTTGATCAAAATGGTTAGTTTTCCTAAGATCCTTTACCCTTTGCAGACCATTCCTCTGCTTTTGAAACATCTAGACATAAAACGTATAAATAAGGCCTTCTCCTGCTTTATATGGACGCGTAAACATCACAGGATCGCATTTAAGACTCTGATGCTCTCTAGAGATATGGGGGGTCTGGGAGTTCCAGATGTCAGAACATACAACTTAGCATGTTTGTTGCGACATGGAATAGATTGGTTACAGGGATCCAATTTCTTTTCCAACATATCTCTCGAGAGTAATTTGTCGAAGCCTTGGAGCCTGAATGGTTTGTTGCATATGAAATTCTCTTGCGTTCCATTGCATCTACGTAAATCCCTGGTGATCAGAGATACCGTGTCTGCTTGGAAAGCAACAAGAAAACTGATGGGACTTCCTTTTCAGTGCTCGAAGCACATGTACCTGTGGGGACATCCCGAGTTTCCCCAGGGAAAAGACAATCCAGAATTCCATAACTGGAGAAATACAAGGATACAAGTAGTGAAACATCTCCTTCATCCCTCAGAACAGAGAGTGTTATCCAGCGGCGAGGTTAGAGCTAAGCTTGGTCCAACAAAGGGATGGTTCCTGGGCTATGCCCAGATAATAAGCTTTTTGCAAAGTCGCTTGAAGTCTTATTCCAAAGAATTTCAGTCAAATTGGTTAGATAATCTAATAGGGGATCCCCCACGTAAGAATTCACTGTCTACATTAGTGCGGACTCTTAAGACAAGCCAGTGGATGTGCAGTAGGCCTCAGCTTTTTAGGAGGTGGGCACGTCGACTAGGAGATGAAGATTTGCCTGTTAAGATACTTGAGGGCTGGGATCTGGTGAGGAAGATTATTCCGTGCGAGAGTTGGAGGGAGTCGCACTTAAACTGATCCACTACGACATTTATGGGTTTGATATACCTCCAAGCCCTGATATGTTGGACAGGTTGGTGGCATGTCCTAAGTGCCAACAACCAAAATCGGATCTCTACCATGGGATATGGACCTGCCCGAGAATCCAGGACTTCTGGCAACGTCTATTGACCTTTCTTAGAGGGCGATTAAATTTAGATCTGAATTTATCACCGCATCTAATGATTCTCCATATAGTTCCGGAAGAATCGAATACCCCGATATTGGCTCACATTTTTTTCCTAATAGCGAAAAGATGTCTCCTGAGCAAATGGCTCGGTCAAGATGTTCCATCAATGGATATGGTAGTGGATCAAGTTAAACGCTTTCTGTCCCTAGATAGGAGGGAGGCGGAAAAGCATAAGGAGAAGCAGGCCAAAGCATTTTTTAGAAAGTGGAGAACATTCATAGAAAATTTCTTGACAAATCAGGAAATAAGGGGGAACGAAATTTTCCTTTAGTGAAACCTCTGGTTTTTTCTTTAGGATTAGCATTGATTTAGGTCCCTCAAAGAACAAAAAGGGGTAGGCCAATTTTAAAGGGGGTCTAAAATGTAATGATGGATGGCTTGCGATTTATGGGGGCATGCACTATTTGAGTGATGTACAAAAAAACTTGAAGTTACCCCCGAAATCGTTATGGATTATTGTTTGTGCATGGATATGGTAAAGTCAAATTGACTATAGGGAAGCGGGAGGGGGGGGAAAACTTTTTTAAATTTTTTCTAGTTGATAAATAAATGATTTTTTAAGAATATTGAAATGACACTTTTCTTATGACTTTTATTGTTGTAATCTTTGTATTACTCTAAATGTGTCAATAAAAAATTTTACCAAAAAAAAAAAAAAAAAAGAAACACACGATGTACTGCAGCGCATACTGCACGCGCCGCAGAACATCATGTGAACATACCCTTACAATGCACCACATTTATCATGGTGTTGATAAATTGATGCAGGTTATAACTGTCTAGTCTAACCTTACATCTTTTTTGAGTTGGCTTACTTAATCTCACCAACTGTGCCATCGTTTTTCTGCGCATGGCATCACATGCAAAATTGTGCAGGCTTTACCTAGGTCATGATCCCTTTTGTCAGGCAAGGCACAGAAGTGTCTATAACCTATATGAAACACAACAAATGTGATTTAAAGCATGTAAAACATTATTTTTGGTGCAAATCATGCCAGAATGCCTTAATAAATGTTCCCCAGTGTTTCATGTGATGTCATTCATTGCTGTACACTGTAGGAAGTCACAGGGGGCTATCATGGACAGAAGATATGTGTTTGCCTGAATTCGAAGAAAAGACCCATTTTTCTGGCTCACGGCAGTAGGCCCTGCCCACACATTTATTTTTGTTAGAAAGGTGTAAAGCCATTAACTGGATTGGGTTTTTTGGGCATGGTGGAATGGCTGCCCCCAAATTTCCCAGGCCGGGCTTACAAGGCCTAAAAACCCAGCATGTCGGTGGAAATGGGGTTGGGGGTTCCCCCTGACATAGCATCGACTGTACATGTCATCCTAAGGTATTCTTTTGACAGTATTTATTTGGGAAAGGGGTTCAATTCGTCTAAGGTGCTAACCCCACATTTGAAAAAAGGATGTATAATTTTAAATTAGTAAAAAAATGTTTTCGGGGGGGGGGCGGGGGCCTGACGGGGGATGAAAAGGACCCATTTGGGGTAAGAGCCCCACTCAGGCCCTTTCTACAAACGGCTCAAAAAACCTTTTTGTGCGACTAACCCGAACCCTGGACCCCCCCAACGCCTGCAAAAGGGTTCAGAGACATTTGAGACCCCGGCATTTTTGGGCCCCCAAACCGGGAGTTCCAGAAGTGTTGGGAAGGCCTGCCCTGCCTGCAAATGGTCAGCCACCCTCCCACATTCTGACTTCCCTGACGCGGCTCCCGCCACCGGGGTTCCCTTCAACGGGGGGCGCACCGATCTGGGGGAGAGCGGGCTGTGACTGAGCCAAAAGCGAAAAATAACCCCCACGACCGGGCCCGCGACTGCTACAGAGCATTAGGCTAATCATCAAGCCTGTCGGGGCTTACAGGTACCGGCGCTTGGCGCCATTTTATTGTCTGCGCCTGACCCGGCCATACTGCCATACGCCGCCACTACGAATACGCACTAAAACAGCGGCACACCAGGGAGACAGAGAAGCAGATTTCTCTTTAAAAAACGGGCCCCAAACCTTTTTTCCTACAAACAGCTCCGCCCCTCGTAAAAGTTTTGGCCAGTGACCTAACCAGTGAACCCGCCATTACCTCCTCTGGTCCCCGCAAGGCCTTTTTCCGACAACAGACTGTGTACATAAACAACATAAAAGCTGAGAGAAGCGCTCATACAGAAAGATTTACTCTCCTCTTTTTTTTTTTTCCTAGCACTATTTAAATAATATCCCTGCTTCCTAAATAAAATTCCACTTCAATATGGCACTACCTTAGATCATTAAAAAAATTCATTCTTTTAAAAAAAACCGGGAACTCCACCCTTCAAACATAGTGTCAATATCATTTAAAATAAAATCGCCAGTCCCCCTAAAGTGCAAGCCTCTTAAAAATTTCCCTTTAAAAAAAATTTCCTTTATAACTTCCACATTACTTTTATGGAGCCAGTTCCTTTTAATAACCAAAGGGGGGCCCCTTTACAGTAAAACCGGGTTTTACTTTTGAATTACGCGCCCGTTAGCGAAACACCTCTTGGGCAAAACTAACTCTGCAAATATCTCTTGTTTTTGTCTAACAAAAAAAAAAAAAAAAAAAATCTTCTTTTCTTTCTATCAGTTCTATATAATCAGGACATTCCTACCCGACACACCTTTAAAAAGTTTTTTTTCCGTACTCAAAAAAATGGGGGCCCGCGAAGGAAAACCCCCCCCTCTTGCCGCGAAACTAACCCTTTTTTCCAAAATCTTCCCCCCCTATTTCAATCCTTAAAAAACCAAAAAACCCCTTTCTCAATTGTCGCAGCCTCCCCAAGACCGGGTTTTTATAGATTTGGATTCTCAAGAAGGCACAGATCAACTCCTCTAAAATGCATTAAACCTTTAAAAGCTTTTCTCTTCTTTTAGAGATACATTACACAAAGTTTAAACAAATTAGGGCGATCTTAAAAAAACAACAGTCCGTTGTCTCAAGGACAGATCACGTTGAAAGAAATGGCGAGTTCGCCACATCACATAAAATCCCAAACGCGCTAAAAAGCAGGTTAGAAGAAAAGTTCAAGATATCGTCCAAAATCCTCGACTTAGAGGGCAGATCAGAAGAAATAATATTAAAACAAGGGGCCCGGAATCGTAACTACAGACGACCCTTTTGGCTTTCTTAACAGTCAAAGGCGTGGTACTCCCCCCAAACCTCACAAACAGATTAAAAAGATTGTAGAATTCACGGCCTTTTCCCAAAACTCAAACACCTTGCCGCCTCAATCCCAAGAACGTCTCGCCCGAGTCCACTTTTTTTAAGATAAAGGATGAGTTTTTGAAAGCACTAAAAAGTCAGCCTTTCTGCCAGACAGATTTGCCAATCTATCCATTTTTTCCAAAACCCATCAGCTGGCACTATGCTAGACAAAGGAGTTTGCACCCCCACCAAAGTCCCAGAACCCCAAAAATCAGCTACAGAGGGGGTTTCCCCTGAAATTTTTTAGTAAAAAAAGGATGGCACCACATCTGCGTCCTCCCAACAAACTAAAGGCTCTTAATTCCTGGAACCTGTTATCTACTCCTGTCAATTCCCTCGGAGAAAAGGTCCC